>JARHVA010008789.1:357500-419009 GCA_037957365.1 Torreya grandis | reverse complement strand
ATTTAGGTGGTTGATTTTGTATTGGTTCATCTAGGGGGTATTCAAGATGACTCTAGATGAAATGGAAGGGGTATTCGAGTTGACTCCAAATGCACTAGGAAAGTGGATATTGCCTACATAGTCCCACATCCAACATGAAATTCAGGCTAAATGTAGTTCTCCCAAGATATGGGATATAAGAAAATGATGATAATAAAACATGATTGACTTGTACAGGAATATATGAATGGTCTCAAAAAATGGTGAGTGCCTAGGGAAATAGGGGGATGATGTTCAAAATCATGAAAGTGTCAACACAAATAAATCATCTAAGTGAGAGAGCATGGTTTACACTAAAACTGCACTAAAAGATAAGAGATGAGTATTCACTAAGGAACTAATCTGGTAATTCATAGTGTTTATGACATTTATGAATTGAAATGAGAATGAAATCAAAAAATGGAGAGAGCATTAGTTGAGGTTGCTCATAAAATGGAAAGAGTGCTCAAATAGAATTACTTGTGAAATAATGAGAGTGTAATAAAATCTAAGTTGTCATTAGTGAATCAAATTTGAATACATAATTCTCACAACATTAACTCTCAAAATGGTGAGAGCATATAGCTAAGGATAATAAGGATAAATAAACTAAAGCACAAGTTATTATTTATGAAATAGCTAGGAGTCCCATAATCCTTAAGACAAAAAACTTGGTCAAAAAAGAAAGGAAGGTGACTAAGCTAACCCAAGATACCCCATGTATCTAAGTGCTATGTACAGAGTCCATGTAGACCTTAGGCTGATGTAGTTCTCCCAAAAATGGGAGGAGAAAAGACAAGATGGCCTAGAAATGAAGCTAGATAGGTAAGATAGTCCATCCCCAAAAAAATTGATAGATTTATATCTCACATGGAAATTCTAAGCAATTTTTCATGATTTTGTGATTTTTAGGTTTCTCCTAGGTATTTTAAAATGTTTACAGGTTTTTGAAATGTTTTGAATGTTTTTGTAAATTTTTATGCATCTCAACTCAATCAAGACTCATGAGATACAAAATAGACCAACTCATAAAATGGTAAGAGTGTGTCTTAAAAATTCTCATAAAATGGCAAGAGAATTCAAACTTAAATTTATCACAAAATAATTATAGAATTCTAATAGTGGCTGAGCTGACCCCAAAAAACATTGAGTACTTCATACATAGTCTAAATGGATCTCAAGCCATTGTATTTCTACTACAATGGTGAAATCTTGGAAAACATTTACATTGTTTTCTATGTTTTTGGTATCTCAACTCAATGGAGAATTATGAGATACAAAATGATCCAACTCATAAAATGGTGAGAGTTTATGGCTTAAAAATGCTCATAAAAATGGTGATAGTATGGCAAATGGGTGACTACACTAACCTCAATTCAAATTGATTCCTACATAGCTCTGCAGGACCTTAAGTCATTGTAGTTTTGCTTACACAAGAGGCATTTAACTAAGAACCAACAAAATTAGATACAAGAAAATGGAAAGGTATAGAAATAGTAATGACAAAGTAATGCAGCAATGCATGGTAAAGGGGTTGTTCCTAATTTTCCCAAAGTTGGTTATAATTAGGAAATAATGGAAAAGGGCCAATGGTACTAAATTTTCCACATGAGGTTATAATTAGTAGCATGAATATAGAATGTAATAACAAATTAAGGATGAAATTACTAGGACCAGTATCATAATTTTTTCATACACTACCATTAAATGTTTAATTTGAAATAATTAATAGAACTAAATATATCATCAACCACTAAACGTACCTAAACTAAAAATGAATTGAAACCAAGTCCAAATTTAATAGGTGGGATTAGGTAAATATAATTAGATAGTAAATAGGTTAAGGTATGTGGAAGGGTGTAGGGGTATAATACAAATAATAGGAATAATGTTGCATAACTTAAATTCTTCTTATAGATAATAATTTGAGTCCCTCAAGTGTAACGATGTTTGAGGTGCATTATGTTCATTAGTTCATCAAGTTGATCTCCTTTTGGCATGGCAAACATGTATGCTCCAAAAACATAGTTATCAATAACTACATAAGGCTATAACCAATTATGTTAGAAATTTCCTTTCTTCTTTACCTCAGCATTGACATTCTTATGATTTTATTTTAACACATGGTTACCAAGCTCTAATTCACAATGCTTAATGCACCTATCGTATTGGCCTGATAATCTATTCTAATATGCCTTAAGGTTATTTAAGATGTACATGCACTTTACATCTAGAAAGTGTAACTCTTGAAAGAGAGATACTATGCAGTTCTCATCATCAATGATGTGCTACATTAAAATCTAAAGAGAGGAAAAATCAAACTCAATAGGAATAATGGCCTCAATATTGTAAACAAGTGAAAAGGGGTTAGATCTTGTTGGAGTATGATACACCCAAATGGTGTTAAATAACTGTAAGTTCAAATTATGACTAATGTCATTAACAATCTTATTCAAAATATTTACAATGATTTTATTAGAAGCTTCAACTTGGTCGTTGCCTTGTAGGTAATAGGTGGTAGATAAATTTTGTTTGATGTGATATTATGTACAAAGTGCTTTCACATATTTGTTTTTAAATGATTATACATTATTAGATATAATGTCAAAGGGGATACTATAATAATAGATGAGATGTTTAAATATGAACTTTGATATCTACTTACTGGTTAGGTAAGAGAGGGGAATGTCTTCCACCCACTTAGTGAAAAATTATGTAGCAGTTAAGATGTGTTTATGGCCATCTAAAGACATGGAATTAATCTTACGTATGAGGTAAAGTCCCCATGTTGATAATGATCATGGTGTTGCCAGTGATTTGAGTGTCTTAGCTAGATCATGAATTAGATTAGCATGCTTCTGACACCTTACATACATCTTCACATATGCATCTATGTCTATTTCCATAGTTATCTAGTAATAACCAACATGCGGTAATGTTTTGGTTAGGATTGACCTATTGGTGGGGGCTATACACATTCCATGAACCTCCCTCAATACTAATCAAAATTATTATAAAGGTAAACAATGAGGCATAAATTCTATCATAGATTATATGAAACAAGGTTGGTTCGAGTAAGGTATAATGAGAGGCTTTGTGAATGAAGGAATTTTATTTCTTACATGATAGGTTTGATAAAATAGTTTGGTCTTAGAGATAAGCACATATCTAAAAATACCAAGGAAAGATGGGACCAATAGTGTTTTAAACCATCTCAATGGATGATTATTCATGTGTTGGTGATAAGAGATGTTCCATAAGAAATTTATAATCCCTGTCTATATTGGTGACCTGATTCATGGAGCCAATAGTGGCCATGACATCAACTATTTTTTTATTGGCTCAAGGTATTATTTAAAATTTAATGTTGGTTAATTTTTTTGCTTGAGAGTATCAACCATATTTTTATATGGTACCAACTTCTTATCCTTCATCTAGTACTATTCCATGTCTTGATTGATGATTAGATGAAAATTAATGTACACTAGTAACTACTGGATGTTCCATTATACTTCCTAATGAAGCCTTGTAATGAGTACTTTATACTTAGCCATGTTATTGGTCTAGGGGAAACCAATGTGAAAGTAATTGGGAATAAGATCTCTTTGAGGTGTAACAAATAATACTCCTACACCTAATCCATGAGCTATGAATGAATCATGGAGGTACATTTTCCATTATTCTACCTTAGGAGGTGCTTTTGCTTTTGTTACAATCATAACGGCTTCATTTAGAAATCCAAATGTAAGAAGCTGAGTATCACAAAGAGGAGATTTTTCAAGATAATCTATGAGTACTTATCCCTTAATGGAATTTTTATTGGCATATTTAATTTCAAAATCACTTAATATCATGACCCACTTTGCCTTGCAACCATGTAGAGTTGTTTTGGAAAATAGATATTTGAGCAGATCTACTATAGAAATAACAATGCTCTTATTGTTTAGCATGTAATGATGCAACTTTTGGGCTATGAATACCATAGATAAATAGGATTTTTCAATCAACTTATAATTGTGCTAATATGTAACCAATTTTTATCTCAGATAATACATGACATGTTCTTTAACCTATTCATCATGGTTTGCCAAAAGTGCTCCTAGGGTATTTTTAGTCTCTTACAAGTAAAGTAGCAATGACTTGTTTAGAATGGGTGGAAATAAAACAAGTGGATTTGGTAGATATTCCTTAATATGTTCAAATGATTTTTGACACTCTTAATACCAATAAAAATTAATGTCATCATTTATAAACTGTGTAAAAGGATGGAATTTTTTTACCATTTGTGATATGAAGCATCAGATTGATTAGATCCTACCCTGCAAGCTATGAATATGCTTCAAAGTATATGGTGGAGGAGTTTTAGTAATGGTTCAAGATTTGGCTAGATTAATTTTAATGCCCTTGTGAGATACAATGAAGCCTAATAATTTACTATAATTTACACCAAATACACACTTCTTTATATTAATCCTAACATTATGCTTGAGAAGTCTCTCAAATATTCTTTGTAGTATAGTTGGATTATTTACATAGGCCTTTGATTTACCCATATGTCACTGACATAGTCCACAATGATGTTGTGCATCATATCATGGAAAATCACTATCATGGTTCATTGGTAAGTGGCTATGGCATTATTAAATCCAAATAACATCACTTGAAAATAAAATGTTTCCCATAGATGGTGAACATTTTATTATGTTGGTCTTATAGTGTTATTCTAATATGGTTATATACTAAAAAGACATCCATAAGATAAAGCATTTCATATCCAAATATTGAGTTGACTATCATGTAAATGTTTGGTAAAAAAATTCATCTTTCAGGTATTATTTATTGATATCCCTAAAATCAATGTAGATTCTTATACCTTATGGTTTCTTGCTCACTGGCACAATGTTATAAATACTTCTAAATATTCAATCGTTCTGATGTATCTCATGTAAAAAAATTTCTCCAACTTTTTCTTAACTAGCACAATAATATGAGGATGCATTTAAGAAATTTTTAATTAACTATTTTGGCATCAAGATGTACAACAAGATGGTGTACGACCAAAGTAGGGTCCAAACCTATCATGTCTAAATAGGCCCATGAAAATATGTTAACAAAATCCCTAAAAACTATTTTAAAAACTTCACATTCCTCCTTAGTGAGGTAAGCACCTAATTTCATCCATTTTGGGTCCTCAAAGATCCCAATATTAACCTCTGAAGTGTCATCCACAAGAAGCATAGAACCATAGTCTAAAATAGTTGATAAGGAGGTAAACTAGTTAGCAATAGCAAAGTCTTCTAGCATAAATAAATTGTCTAATTCTCCCAAGTAGTGCTTGATGAATCAAAATATCCTAATGCCATGAAACAAATACCTCAGGACACTCTTGAAAAATCTATGCAAAATATTGTCACTCTTCATACCTGATTTAAAATTTATATAGGCCTTACGTTATAGTCTCATGTGCTTCATAGGAAGAAAGGTGAACATCCTCATCTAATGAAACTATAAATTGAATTTCACCAAGAGACTTACATTTTTCTTTACTTTTACCCTAGTCATAAAGTGCTTCAAAGACGTTTTCACCTTTAGACCTCAATGCTTGTTTTTGTTTTTGTTTTTGGCCAAGGACGTTCACCATTATATGAAATAGGTCACAAGATCCATTATAATAGAAAATTATTTCTTGTGATCTACAAGAGGAATGTGATTCCTTAATCCTAAAAAGTCACATATGGAATCATCATTTTAAAACTCATCTAATGACATCATTGACTCTTGTTGGTACCAATCTATCAACTATGGGTGATAAAGGGTAAGAGGTGAAGGGTGATAAATAGGGTTACTCATACAAAATGCATGGGGGCTAAACAAATTTGTATTACCAAAGTCATCATAGATCTTATAATCAGACCCTACATCACTGTCAACATCATATTTTCTAGTCAATAGTGTTATAACACAAATAAGGTATGCAAGGTCACCTCCAAGTAATTTAAATCCAATACCATGGGTTCCCTTATACTTGGTCATTAAGAATAGATCAATTATTATATGATGATATATCCCCACACCTCTACTTTTATAATCTAGGTGATCCATAATCTAGTTAGGAATAAAATACTTTATTCTTTGGTAATAATCAACTAACTCATTAACTTAAATCCATGAATCATCTTCAGCTAAGGGGTCCAATTCTAGGCTTGAGGCTCATTTGAAAATAGTGGGTTTGTTAAGCTGATATTTTCCCTTGGTCTACAACTCCATGTGAGTAGTATTGGCCTTGGATCTCCCATAGGAAATAGGATTTTGTGATAACTTGGAAATATGCAATGAACCATAGGTATTGTATTCTATGAGACCTTTGTCAATTATATAGAAGTGATTGGCAATGTCTGTTGGAGGCATAAATGAGGTAAAATCTAGGATATCTAGGTTAATACAATTGGCTTCTAATCTTGATTCAATGGATTTTCCTTTTTTAGCTCTATCTTCATCAGATTTGGGCATAGGATTCATGCCAAATTGATAGTTATATCTCTTTTACTCAGACTTGAGATGTTTACAATACTTATATGGCTGGAGATTAGCTAGTATAGTCACTTCCATCCCTGAATGGGGAATTTTTATACACTAATGTAACACGTAAATTATTTCGCTAATTTTATGGATCTAGGTTTGGTCTAATAATAGATTATAAGATAATTCCAGATCCAAAACATGGCATAAAGAGTCATGGTTTAAAATCCCAATGACCATCTATAAGTTGATAATACATTGAGATTCTCATTCTTTGTTATCATATACCTTGATAAAAATGGAATATGGATGCAAGTTAGTTAATAGATATCCAAGATGTTTGGTCAACTTTAGAGACATAATGTTGAGACCCAAACCATTGTCTATAATGTCACATTTCACTTTATGGTTTGTTATAACTACTTTGATGTACAATGGGTTACTATGTAGTGGTCCCAAGGATGACATGTCACTTTGGTCAAAGGTAAGACATTGGTTGGGGGCCAAGTGTCCTACCATGTTTATAATTTGTCTGGAGTGATGTCCTTGTGTATAAGGTATTGGCTCAAGTCCTCTTTCAGGATGTATTTGTGGATGTTATATGTATGTAAAAAATCCATGATGGATATTTGTGCAAGATTATTCTTTAGCTACTCCATAATATTATAGGTCTTATACTCAGATCTAGTAGTTAGTTTGTTTTTGATAGGCATGGAAGGTTGAATGGGCTCATTTATGGTATTTGGTTACAGTCCCTTGATAATTATCTTATCTCATTGAGTTATGATTAAAAAATATCATTCTGATACATGGATTTGGTATTTGGTTGGGGAGGTAATGGGGCTTATAATGGTAATTATAGGGTGGTGTTGATCCTCGATACTAATATAGTCCAAAGGAGAATTAATGGCATAAGGGGGTTGATAGTCATCGCTTGTCTAATAGGCATTGTTGGGTAGGGGTCATTATTTTTTAGTAGTTTTCCAAGGGTTAATGGTAATAGTGGTAACATGATATCTAAAATGTGTCTTACAACATTATTACTTGTCTATGAAATGACATGGTGGCCTCTTTGGTTGGTTTCATCAGTTTTTCCTTGGTTCTAACCATTTTTTTTACTGTGGCTAGCATTATTGTTGTTCATTTTATGGTGGAGTTATCTAACACTATTTTTTTTGTTTTTGGTAATGCTGCCAGTTATTTTTATCATCATGTTGATGAAAAGGATTCTGGTAGATGCCTAAGTTATGACTAGTCATAAGATCATGGGTATCTCTTTGTATCTCTCCATTTTACAACATATTTTTAATCAAAATCTTGAGTTGGACACACCAGTGTATAGAATGTCCTTTGACATGTTAATACTCACAAAATTCATGTTATTTGTACCAATTAGGAAAATGAATCCTTTTAGGAAATGACTTAGTATTGGTTAACTAATCATATTTGTTTGAACTAATTTTTGAAGCACAAATTTAATAGGCTAACCAAGGTCACCAAATTTTATGGAAATGGATGGTATTTTCTTTAGAGTAAGAGATTGCAATTGGTTTTGATTTTATGGTTTTTTGTTTTGTGTAGGCCTTGGATGAATGTATAGGGATGGTGGTTAATGAATTGGTGGAGATAAATGGATAATGGATGTTTTCACGATCTAAACATGGTGTGATTTTGAAACCTTATTGATAACAACATTCTTGTTGTGGTTGTAAGGTTTTTGTCTCTCATTATTTTGGCATGAGGTGTTTTTTAATATGGTATTTGAATTGGGTTTTGAATATGGGTTTATCTTTGGTTCTAGTTTTGTTGGCCTTGATGTTGATTTTGGCTCTGGTTAGATGAAGATAGCTTAATGATCCCTTTATTGATAAGGGATTTCTCAATCTGTATTCATTTTTATATAACCTCTTCAAACACATTAGCACATTATAGCTCAAGATGGTAAGATATCTAAATTTGTAGAATCTTATTAAATTTTGTGTCTAACTACTTATCTATAAAATTATGAGTAAACTAGTTCATTAGTGCTCTCTAATGTTACAAATAAGCAGTAAAGCTTTCACCATTATTATGTTTTTCTTGGACCAAATCAAAAAATATAACATTGTGCTTGATATTATATGATAAATGTTATAATAACTTATCATAAATCTCATCTAAGTTAGGTACATATTTTTTTACCAATTTCAAAATCCATTGTATGGCTTGTTGTAGACACTAAAAAACTGCACACTTATAGTTTTTGATGACTAAATGCCTCAAGACCCCCTAAAACCCACATAAACACTTCTTAACCCTTAACCAACCCCTCGTAACCTAACCAAGTCACTATTACCCTATTCACATAATACTATTCAAAATTACTATTTGAAATCACTATTCAAAATTACTATTCACTATCACTATTTTCTATGGGACCCACTATCACTATTCATGATGACATGGCATGTGACATGGAAGGTGAAATGGTAAGTGACACGGCTTGATATTGAGGTGTCTTGAGGTATGACATCATACCCCACCTAAGACCCACCTCCAAAGTACCTAATGACATCATTAAGCACTAAAGGGCCCCTCCTTGGAAGTATGGCACATTTTTCACCATTGTACCATCATTCAACATGTGTTTTATCCTCATGCATGGATAATGATGCCAAAATTCATGGGGCACTTATCAAAAAGATGGAGTGAGTGGTGGAAGGTATTTTGGACCCATATGAGCCCATGTGCATGATTACTTCTACATTTTAGACTCTTTATCAAGTTGAGAGACAAACCAACCAAGTGGGAGACATATTGGCTAAGTGGGAAACTCACACCCTTGTATTTCATGACAAATCATGCACCCACATGGATAATGGTGCCAAAATTCCTAGGGTAGTCAGCCAAAAGACAAATTAGCTTGGTGAAAAGTCCTTTGGCCTCATTTCAGCCCATGTGCATGATTCCCACTCCAAATTGGACTCATGTGTAAGGTGGGAGGTAAACCAACAAGTTGTTAATCCCACCATCCTTATCCAATTTATCACTTATGAATCCACTTTAAAAATGGCACCATACTTCACTATTCCACTTCTTTGGCATGTTCCATAACAGCAAATGCTATAAATATGATGCTCCCCCTTCACCTATGCTTAAGCTAGTTTTTGGTGAGAGCATTATCATCTTACAAGTTTTAGGAGAAAGTTTGAAGGATTTCATCATATTGGATGTTGGATTAAATCAAACTAGTGAATCTCTACTGGAATTACTATAGGATTCTTTAACAATATCATCAACAACACCATCTTCATCAACCCTCTCAAAGTATATTTTGTTATCTCATTTATTTTATTTACCATTACTCATTTACCACCTATATAATTTCCCCTTTTATTTATCATAAATTTTACCTTTACCCCTTATATTCTTTATCATTTATCCCCTTTTCCTATCTTTACCCACTTAACTCCTTTACACATTTTTCCATTCTCACCCTCCTTATCCCCTTACCTTTTGACACCTTAATTACTCACTTTCTTATCTCTTCAACCATCCACCACTTTAATTTTTTCCCTCATAATAATCTACCAACTCCAAAAAAACCATATTTTCATAACCAACTTGATAATCAACCCAAACCAAAAACCACAACCTTTGCTTTGGCTCATTTTCAGCATTAGTGTTAACCAAACTAGTTTCTTTATGTTAGTTATCTTAGAAAAGCATTTAATTGTCTCAATCAATTTTTTATTATTTGTTGTATTTAATTTCAGTTTTTTTTTATAATTTCAAGCATATTTAAATTTTATTTATATAATTAAATGTTTAAAGCAGGTGGATTGATAGCCTCATAGAAAGCTTTTGCTTTTAAGATATAGCTCACTCTAAGCAATCCACCCATCTACTTGTCTAACAAATAAGTTTTGTGTTAGTGTTTTATTATTTTTAGGTCATATTCATAATCCAAAGAGGAACTCTTCACAATCATCTATATTAAACACGTGCACATTCAATAGGTATTTTTTACACACCCTTCTTCACTAGTTTCTTTCTTTTTAAATTAAGAAAAAAGCAAAAATGTAGATAGAAATATTTTCGCATGCCCGATGGGACCCTTGAGTTTTCTTGGGTTCATTAGTTGTTTTAGGAAATTTAGAGTTGCATTAGTGAAAATTTAATTTAGTTATATTAGTGAAACATTCATTTAGTTACATTCTATGCACACTAAGTGTTCTTTCTTTCATTTTAGTTGCACTTTTAGTTGCATTATTTTAGAAAGAGTTAAATCTTATTTTCTAGAATTTCTAAAAGGGAAAATAAAAAAGAAATCATCCTAGGACTAGGAATTTTATTATCATCTTTCACTTAGGTTGCATTTAGTTTGTATTCATTAAAAGAAATAAAAAAAATCCTTTAGGATTAAAATTAAGTTACATACATAGGTTTCTTGATTTTTTAATTAGCTTATCTAGTTTAATTCAAGAAAAGAAAATTAATCGTAGTGCACAAATGTTACACAAACCAAACCACTTACACTAAAAAAAATATCAAAAACACTTGAGACAAGCCCTGACTAGGATTTAATCACCTAGTGGATCACCTTACCCTTTCACGATTATCATACTTGGATTTACTAACCGAGGGGATAACCAACTTAGATCTTTGGTTGAGTATAAAATATGGATAAATAGTATAAAGGCTAAGCACCTTTAATAGTTATAAGATTGTGATGTGAGTGGATCAATCCTTAAGTATCAATCTGTGTACCTGATCTAATATAGACTTCTTTTTTAGCACCTAAATGAAACCTGAAACCAAGCATAGATTACTTTCTAGGACGTATTCAAGCCAATTTCTTCTTCACACTTTTCTACGGCATAAACCAAAAGAGAGATTAAAAATAATCCTAGGACATAATGCACTCTTAGTTAATGCATTATTTGCCTTAAATATTCTTTGATTACTCTTTGTTTTTAGGTGTGAGAATGTATCATTCATTTACTATTTTCTCATATGGTTCATACTCACCAACAATAAAGGGACATTAAGGAACAAAATCTTGCCACCAAATCAACCAACCTATTCCACCTCTACATCCATGGAACACATTTCCAAACCCATGGACTCACCTCACTCTTAAAAAAGTCTTATTAGGGTAATCCCAAGAGATGCATATTTTATCACTTTCCTAAACAACAATCACACAGTGTTACAACAATACCTTAGAACTACATCTTACCAAAGCCTGGTTTCAACCCCACCTATAGATCCACTTTATGGTATGCCTCTCCACCTCATGAGGGGTACCTCCACTACCATGGGTACTAGTCAACCTTTAGTTTCCCAAGCCCTATCATCGACCAATAAACCACTTGAGGCTACCACCCAAAATAAACCAACCCAAACAACCATTACACTTATACCACATACCAATCACTCCTCCATAATAGGATTTCCTACCTATAACACTACCAATATCCCTATAATTACCTCCAACCCATCAAAAAATACTCTAATTCAAAGCCTTATGGTGTCTATACCCTCCATGTTACCACCGATTAGTATAAATGTCACTACCCTTCGATAGGCCACTAACCCAACTACTACTCCTACCCAGCAAATGACCTTTAGTTATCTCCATAATGTACAAGGGAATATGCCCACAACCCAACCATGGACATAAACATACCAATATATATATATATATATATATATATATATATATATATATATATATTTTACATAACCATTGGCATCCACATACCAATATGTGGTAACCCCTCAACCTTCCACCCACTATCAACATGTTTCTCAACCACCACCGTAATATGCATCCTATAACATTCTAGGTGCTTAATCCCAAATAGAATTCATGAAGATGATCATGGACAAGATGACTACACTTTATTTATCCATCTTCAGAGCCCATAATCTCTTGTCCTATTATCAAATTTATAATAATCCTATTCACCCCTCAATTGCTATTAGACCTTATCCAGCCTAGTGAGAACTTTCTAAATTTACCAAGTTTAATAGTAAGGAATACCCTCAACAACATTTAAGAGTGTTTATGCATTCATGCTACTTGATTTACCATGATTATTCTCTTATCCTTCATACCTTTCCTATGTCATTATCCAGACTAGCATTGGATTAGTATGGTAATATACCCAAACATTCCATCTTCTCCTTTAACCAACTAGCCCAAAACTTCTTGGATCACTTTTTGATCAATATAATCAAGAAATTTTCCATTACCAACCTTTAATCCATCTAAAAATTTGAGGATAAGTCCATTTTCTATTTTGTGGCTCATTGGAGGAACCTAATTAGCCAACTTTCCTTTTCCTTGCCTCAACTTGAACTTATAGAGCTCTTTACTCAAGCATGTGTTAAGCATATCTCATCCACATTACATGTCCAAAGCTTCCATATATTTGATGAATCTCTTAACATGGCTCACAAACTAGAGAATAGATCCAATAATGAATGAAAATTAAATTTGAAGAATAAGAACTCAACTTACAAGCCCAATGAGCCCTTTTCTTCCAAACCAAACCACCAAACCAATCCCAACACCAAAAACAAAGCAAACACCAATGCTATTATCCTCAAATCCTCACCTCCACCATCTACCAACCAAAAAAACTCAAGGAACCAAACCTCCAAATAAATTATTCAAACCAAAACCCAAGGAACTAAACTTGGAGTAACCAAAAGCAATTAACTCCACTTGGGGAAAGTACTTCTATTTTGAAAAAGTTATTAAAATCTAATATCATCCAACTTCCACCAATTAAACCACAACAAAATTTTGATGCTTCTCACCATGTTCTGGGTTAGTATAATGATAATGACCATTGTGCCTTTCATCGAGTCATATGACATGATATCAATAGGTGTAATACATTCAAATACCTTGTCTAATCCCTCATTGACAAGAGGGATCTTAGATTGGACAACCGCAGTGCACCACTCAACCAATCCCTTGACATATTTAGGAAACCTTTTCCAAACCACACTCCCAAAAAAATGAGATTAATAATGTCAAATGTTCTCCTGACACCCATATTGTTAACATGGTTCATGACACACTCTCTGATAAAGAACTCATTCACCAATCTACCAATCCCCTTCTGCTTATTGAAATAGTAGAGTTACCTTCTACCCTTTTAGACATATAAATAGAGGAAGTAACCATATCCACACATTTTATATAGGTTACCACACCTAGATAACCTATTATAGAACCATCCATTATATCTTTGGAAGCTATCTCATAAGAAAAGATAACATCACCCACCAAACCTCTAATTTTGGAACCTTCCATCAAAAACCAAGACAAATGTAAGGAAACCAAACCAAAATATCTAACCCCTTCTTTGGTGAACCAACCTAGTGCTTCTAAACCAACCAAAACCTCCACCCAACTAAACAAAACTCCTCCAAATTAAATGACCATCAAACACCTAAATCCACCAAGATAACTAAAGTAACCAAACCCCCTCCAAAACCAAAAACCAAAGAAATCAAATAGGTAAACACACCCAAAGGCCCAAAAACTTAAATTTTATCTCCCTCAAACTTGCCCTTAATTCTGGGTCTTCATCCATCTACCTTGAGCATGAATCCCATTACTTTTATCAAAACCCTTCCACCTCTATTTGTAACACCTTCACACTTATTTTCTAATGCACCTCTTTTTACTAAACCAGTAATACCTATGTTACCTACCTTTCCATCCTCTTCCTCTAACTCATCAACCATCTTTCCTAAACCAAAATCATTGACTAAGCGTACCACCTTACCTATGACACCTATCACCAAACCTACTTCCAAACAACCTTCTACCTCAACACCCAAAACAAAAATTGCTAAATCTTTACCTCTCTTAACTGAGTCTTACCTAGCCACTCTTCAATGATTATTTCAAACCTCTTCTTTAATATTACCATCCATAAAACCCTTTGACCCCTCATGCCCCAATCCATCATGGTTCAATAATAATTTGATTTATTTATACCATAGGACACCTGACCATGATATGAAGAATTGTAAATCTCTCCAAACTCTCATCCACTACCTTTATGATGATTATCTATTAACAGATGAACCTCATGTGTCACCCATACCAACCCAAATAATAACCATACCTACCAAGAACTTACCCACTCCTCCACTCTCACCTAAGAATTAAGATGAGTCTGAACACTCTACTACCTCACCCTCTCCTTCTATCCATACTATCAATGTGGTTACTAGATCATAGCAAAAGGATAAAGGGAAGGGTAAGGTGTCCATTGCTTGGAAATACCCCTCTTCACATTTCCAATCGAACCACACCCAACCATCTCCATCTTCAAGAAAATCCAAGGTGTCTATCTTAGGTGTCCCCAATATAAATATTCGTAACCAATCCATATGCAATATCTATCCAGAAAGATATCCTTAAGCAACTTCACTAGACCCCCAAAAAAATGAGCTTTAATGAGTTGACTTTTATTTCTCACCATCACTGCCAAGCACTCATAGAGGCCTTGCAATACATTAAGGTCTAACCTAATGACCTGGATCCAACCTTTAGCCACATTTGTTTCTGCCCTCCAAACTTCCAACTTTGTCACCTTTAATACTTTAGAAATACCTTTCATCCACCTTGAGGACCTAGATCCCCCTCTCTTTATTACCACTTATATCAACCAAACCCATGTCAAAAGGGTAATGATTGATGGGGGAACTAGAATTAACATCATATCCTCCTATGCTTATGACCAACTCAACTTACCAAACAATATGATGTTAGAATCCATAGTGGTACTCTGATCCTTTAATAACACTATGTCCACTACCTTAGGAACCATCATCCTTCATATCTATGTAGGACCCCACACACTCCCTAAACTATTCTATGTCATGGAAGGATAATTCTAATACATCATCTTATTGGGATGACCTTGGATTCACTCTATGGAATGTGTTCCCTCCACCCTCCATTGATGCATTAAGTTTGAGCATGAGTGTCAAGTCATCAATATCCAAGTAGACCCAAATCCTTTTTCAACATGCAACATGACCTATCACCCAAATGATGTCCTCATACACCCATCCAACATACCCTTAGTAGTTACACCCCAACCACCAACCATTGATGAAACATCAACTAGCTCATCCATCCTTTCTTCACAGATCCCCATAGAGGAGCCCTTAAGATCTATGTTCCAATGGTTATTGTTAGGGGAGTATCACCTTATAATGTTAGATTCTTGCCCTACTCTTCAAGAAAATGGGAACCTCAAACATGACCCTTCCTATGACCATAAAATATAAACCATCATCCCTTTTGGTCCCCCTAACCATCAAATTAACTTCATCCATGGGGGACTTGATTGACCACTTCTTGCTCCCACCACTACCTCCTCCATCCGACCATTCACCTCTAACTTTTCCTACTTTGACAAATGAGAATTTGATAAATTATACTTTCATAGGTGTGCCTAGAAGGGATTTGGTCTAGGATGATATGAATAATCACATCATGAGTTACTTTCAATCAAAACCAAAAAACCTCATGAATCATTTGGCCTTGGGTTTGTGCCACCTAAGGAACCCACCAATTCACCCAACCCTATTGACACCATCAATGAAGACATCCCTTCCTCACCAACCCAGCCTCTTTTGAATCCGAAGGATTTTAATATCATTCTTTATAACTTTTTTTTAATCAACACCTTTAGTTTAGGCCCCCTGACCTATCAAAAGGATGTCCAAATTCGAACCCTTCCTCTCATCCATCTTGAAATGACAGAGAAAGATTCTCTTACCATCAATAGTATCCATCATCAAGACAATTAGTCTATTCTCACCTACCTTGGTACCCTAGATCATTTAATCCATAAATTACCTCCTCCAAAATCCTTATCTATACTGAATGAATCCACCATGGATATCAACTTGGGTACTATAGATAACCCCCATGTTGTCAAATTTGGACAATCACTGAATGCTGAGGAACTTCAAGACTTTTCCTCTTTCCTCTAAGACCATATCATAGCATTTTCTTGGTCTTACAATGATATGCTTAGAATTGACCCCAATATTTATACCCATAACATAGTCACTCATCATGATGTCAAGCCTATTAAATAGAAACTTTGATGCATGCATCTTTGAATAGCCCTTCTCGTCAAAGAAGAGCTTTAGCATCTCCTATCAATGAACTTCATTTAACCCATTGATTACCCCTAATGGGTCTTTAATATTTTACCTATCACCATACCCACTAGGGGTCTACAAATTTATGTGGACTTTCATGACCTTAACCTCACATACCCCAAGGATGACTTTTCTCTACCTAGTATTGACCAACTTGTTGATCATATAGCTGGCCATGAGATGTTTTCTCTCATGGATGGGTTTTTAGGTTATAATCATATCTTGATTTCTCTTGAAGATCAACATAAAACTACCTTTACTACCCCTTTGGGAAATTTTTGCTATAGAATCATTCCTTTTGAGTTAAATAATGCCAGTGCAACCTACTAGTGAGCCATGACCTACATCTTCCATGACCTCATCCACACCATCATAGAGGACTATGTTGACAATCTCTTGGGAAAATCTAAATGTTTCCAAGATCATTTGAAATTTCTCAACATTATCTTCAAATGCCTAATCCATTTCCATGTTAGACTCAACCCCCAAAAATCTGTTTTTGGGGTCCTTTTAGGAAAGTTTATTAGCTTTATCATCTCCCTTTGAAGAATCAAATTAGATCTTACTAAGGTCAAATCAATATTAGAGATGCCCCTCCTACCAACCTTAATCAACTCTGTAGCCTATAGGGAAAGCTGCAATCCATTTTCCATTTCATTTTCTATCTTTTAGACTGATGCTAACATTTACATCACCTTCTAAAGAAGGATGTATCTTTCCAATGTAATAGTGATTGTCAAAAATCCTTTAAATTGCTCAAATAGTACCTTTCGACACCACTTATCCTCATCCCTCCTAAGGATGACCATCCCTTTCACTTATATATCTCTACCACCAACCATTCCTTAGGGTCAATCTTGGTACATCAAGATGAAAAACACATAGAGAAAGCCATATACTACATTATTTGCACGCTTGTAGAATACAAGACTCGGTATACCCATACAGAGAAACTATGCTCAGCCTTGACTTTCATGGCCACCAAACTCCACCACTACCTTCTTAACCATATGTCATAACCAACACTGACCCACTCAAGTAGATGCATTCCAAGCCATACTAAAACTAACTTATGGCCAAGTAGCTTATGATCTTAGTAGAATTTGATCTTAATTTCCTTCAACAAAAGTTAATTAAAGGGCAAGTCATTTCCAACCAATTGGTTGAAGCACCTTTGGTAGATTACCAACCACTTCCTGTTGAATTCCTAGATGAATCCATTTTTACTCTTTCCCAAGAGGGCATAACCTACAAAATGACTATGTTCTTTGATGGTTCGAAGTGCCAACAAGGTGGGGGTGCTAGATTTGTCCTCATTCCTATCAATGGAGAACCCCTTCCTCTTTCCTTTAAACTTGACTTTGAATACACCAATAATATGGTTGAGTATAAATCCCTAGTCATAGGTCTCTGAACTGCTCTAGCCTTGGCAATTAAGACCATCAATGTATTTGGTGATTCCCAGCTTGTGGTCAACCAAGTCAATGGATCCTATCAGTATAAGAATGATGTCTTACAAAAATATAAACTTTTTGTAGATAAACTCTTCACATAATTCAAATGTTACTTAGTCCAATTTATTCCCTAATTTACCAATAAATTCATAAATATAATGGATTGCCTTGCTTCCAAGATCCCTTCTCAACCTTTTAATTCTAAAATATTTGTCACCATTCACCATTTTGCCATACCCTCTTATGACTAGTCTGACCTCCCTACAATTTTTAGTTTGGAGGAATCCCCATTTGACATTTGGTATGACCAAACTTTTAACTACCTCAACTTAGGCATCATTATTCCCAACCTCTCTAAGAATGCCTGAATAATATTTTTCTAGAGTACCTCTCATTACACCATACTAGGGGTAATCCTTTACAAATGAGGTTCTGACAATCTCCTTCTTCATTTCCTATGTAGCCATGAAGCTTCCCATGGCATCAAGGAAATTCATGATGGGGTCTATTAGGGAGACTTTAGTAGTCTATAATTCACTAAATGCATCCTTTACCTTGGCTACTATTGGCTGACCCTTAACCAAGACTATTGTGATTATGTAAACAAGTGTGTTAAATGTCAACAACATGATAATTTCCATCAAACACTAGCCAATGGCCTCCAAGTATCTAAGAAATTTTGGGATTTGTCATAATGGGGGCTCAATCTCATCAAAAAAATCAACCCCCATTCTTCATAATGGCGTAGCTCCATCATCAAAGCCACTGAATATTTCACCAAGTGGGTAGAATCTATCCCTTTTATTTCAACCAAAGTAGTTAATATTTTCAAATTTATCAGCCACCATATTATCTACCGCTTTGGTGTTCCTCATAAGATCATCATCAATAATTAAAAATCTTTGAAAAGAAGTAGGTCTAAGGCTTATGTGATGCATTTATCATCAATTTAAGTTTTTCCTCACCTTACCATCCATAAGAAAATGGGCAAGTGGAAACCTCTAACAAAATACTAACGTTATCAATGCTTCAGGTCAAGATTGGCACTTACACATCCCATTCAATTTATGGGCCTATTTCACTATCATTCAAACCTATATGGGTGCTACCCCTTTCTCTCTAGTATTTAGAGTAGAGGAATTCTTGCCTTTTGAAGTCCAAATCCCTTCTCTTTGCATATCTTTGCAAGATCTTATTTCTGAAGAAGATTATCATCAACACCATTTAGCTCAGCCTTATCTACTTAAAGAGAATCATTTAATAGCCCTCACCCACCTCCACATTTATCAAGAGCATATCAAACATGCTTATAACAAATGCCTCAAATAATGAGACTTAAATATCAAAGACCTCATCCTAAAATAAAACCAACATGTGACCAACATGGAGAAGAGCAAATGAGGAAAGTTTACATTCAATTGGCTTAGACCCTACATCAATACCCATAAGTATGGATTAGGAGCTTATCATTTGTCCTCTCCTAAAGTAAAAATATAACCCAAACCTCTCAATGCTTTGCATCTATGTTTATTTTTATATTAAAGAAGGATCAATCTCATTGCTTTTGTCTAACTTAAGCTCATGCCTTGATTATGAGATTTTAACCTTCACCCATCTTCCTCCTCTCCTTTTGAGGAAAATTTATTACAACATAGGACCATGTGATTAAGCATCATAGTCATAGCCTAATCCTAAATATGGGTACCATGGCTCTACCTATGGCATGGTTCTCATGGATACTTTTCATCTCTAACAAGATGGAATCCCATGGTCATTGTCTCTCAAAACCACACCTCTTCACATATCATTAACCTTCTTGTGTTAAAGTTTTACCCTCATCATGGTAAACCTCTAAGCCTAATTAGACTTGTTAATTTCTAAGAAAAAATACATCTGAAAACAATTTGAATT
Source organism: Torreya grandis (assembly GCA_037957365.1). Lineage (NCBI taxonomy): Eukaryota > Viridiplantae > Streptophyta > Pinopsida > Cupressales > Taxaceae > Torreya > Torreya grandis. The sequence continues at coordinate 398,913 of JARHVA010008789.1, read as the reverse complement.
CCAAAATATTACTTGGGTCAATATCTTAAGCATTGCAAACTGCTATATTGAAGGATAACTTCCCAAAATAAAAATAAAAATTACCGAATATAAGGTAGATTTCTCCCTTGAAGGACAACTATCAAGAGCATTAAATAAATCCCCTAAACTTAAACTAATCCTTTGAAGGATGGATAAGTTAACTTTTTCAAAAGAAAAACAATTACTTAGAAGCTTCCCACATCAATTAGCTACCCATATATAGTAATGAAGCGAAAGAACCACTACCACAATAAAAGATAAATCTACAATCAACTCTCAAGTAGAAAAATAAGTTGGAAGACACAATTGACTTTCACATATAGACTTCTCACATTGATCAGTCTACATCTATCATATGACATGGACTTATCTATTACTATTCTTAGGTCACCTATAGAAGGGGAAAACTAACCCACATAAGGTTAACATGCACATCACCCATTGTCCTTTATATCACCTATTAGCCATCTTCCCTATATACTATCTATAAATCAAGGGATTTAGAGATTAATTGACACACTATGATCAAGAAACTTGTTTTATCAACCAATGTATGCTAATGCAAAGTATTTGAAAGGCTTATGTTCCTTAAGCCAGTCTAACTTCAAGTTTTGTTTTGTTTTATCCTTGTCAATGAAAAAGTATTATACCTCATTTATTGTTCTCCCATCATTGAGACATGTATTATATTAGACCCATGTCTCATGATTTTTCATCTACTGTGGATATCTTACCTACTTATGTTGCACCACTATCATCCATCAAATCATCATAAACCTAACCATAAATAACATTAGATCAATATTAAAGATCAATCAACCCACTTTTTGGAGATACCTTTCTCCATAGACTCAACCTATATTTTCCATACCCCCTTTCTCTAAAAACCCTAAAAAAAACTAAACCATGTGGTCCATCCAATTGGGGCAACCCATTTTAGCACCATTCTGCAACCCTTGTTAAACTACATTGGCCTAATGTCCATGGACTATGTAGGAGTTGTTTGAATTTTAAGGGCAATTTGGCCACTAATAACTAATTACCCTCCCCTTTTTCTTCTCATTAATTTTTGTTGCTAATAATTCCATCTTGCTTAGGGTATCCTATATCAGGGAAGATTTATATTTTTCCTAACATCCTTGTATTTTAACATCATCTAATACTTCCTCTCTATTTTTCCCCAATTGGTGGGAGAACTACATTGGCCTGAGGTCTTTTTGGACTATGTAAGCAACACTCAATTACTAAGGTCAGCTCAGTCACATCCTTTATTTATTTTTCCCTTCTCACCTAAAATCTCTTCCTCCACTTCTCTACCTATCTCCTCACCACCTCCCTCCCTTTAGCTTGTCAATCTCTTTTAACCACTTTTCTAGCTTGTAAATCTCTTTTAACATAACAATTGACAACCTTCATCATTGGCCCCTCTCATCTCCCATAAAGCCACCACATACTCTACTTCATTGGCCTCCCCATCACCTTTCCTTGTGTATACTTTGCAGCTTAGTCCCCCACCCACTTTTCATGTTTTTTGTCCCTCTCTTCACTTCTTACCAATCATGCCCTTTATCCCATTTATCTTCTTCCACCATCCTCATCATTTCCCCTTTCCCTTGGCTACCTATCATACCATCTTCCTCACCCTTTTTTCCTCACCAATTACACATCATATTATTCCCTTGCACATCGATGTAGAATTTTACCTCCTCTTCTTTTCTACAACCTTCTTACTGCTCTTCCATTGCTTCTAAACCACCTTAATTCTAATTCATAGTTCTTTTTTTCCTCTTTCCCATATTTTTATTCTGGTATGCTTTCTATGTTTTATATTTCTTCTAGTATCCCATTTTTTCTTACATGTTCCACCACTCTCTATCTATTTTCCACCCTTCCCATATTTTCCATTTTTTCCCTCCACAACTAGCTTTTAACTAGATATTTTTCCTTTGAGAAGGCTACCATAATTTCCCTTTTCTTGTTATCAATTTTATCCTTTCACACTTTTCATTTCACTTTTCCTCTTTCCATCTTGGTACTCACTTATGTTTTGTGTTTGTGTGAGTGTCCATTCTTTATATCCCTACTTTAATTCTTCCTTTTCCTTCTTATCGTCCCTGATCTTCATCCCTTATTTTCATCTCATGCCCTTTCATTATGTTCCCCTATTTATTCACCACCTCACCACTTTTTGGGTTGTCAATCTCTTATATTCACCCATTCAACTTTTAAATCTCTTATAACAAGCTAATTAACACATACCGTATCTCTTTGGCTTCTTATCCACCCATCCTTCACTTTCCCTCATTTTTATTAACCCTTTTCTTATTTTACATTCCATTCTCATCTCTAACACCACCCTATGCTTTAATTTATTATTCCTCTCATTGCCTATCATCATTCATACTTACTTGTTCATGTATTCACTTGTTTATTCACCCTCCTGTCATCCTTGTTATATTCTCATTTCACTCCTTTTTCCTCCTATTTCCTTTTCTTCTATGTATTTCCTTATTTTTCATTTTCATCACCTAACTATTTTCTCCTTGGCCTTTATATAATTATTTTAAAACATTTCATGGCCTTCCACATTCCTCATCCTCCTCTTACCCTTCATGATTGTTACAGTTCTTTCCTTATCCTTTTTTATTCTCTAATATGTCACTCTTTAGTGCATTCTTCAAACCCCTCTCTTCCACCTTTTACTTTTCTTCTCTTTTCTCAATTTTATTTCATTTTATTTTTTTGTCTCCCTTGATGAAATTCCTTATTATTCTTGACCTTCTATTTTTCCTCCTCCATATCCATGCTTGGCTCCTTCCATCCTTCTCCACCTTTATCTTTATTTTCAGCCTCATTGTCTTCTTTACCTATCTCTTCATCCATCTCCTGTCCACCTTCACCTCATCCCTTGTTGGATACCTATTATTTTATCCTATGGACACTCCAAATTCTCACTCATTAGAGTGTGGTCACTATTTTTAGTGCTTATATGTGCATATACATGTTTTTTCCCCTCATATCTTTAGATGTCTTAATTTAATGCATGAAATCTTGTTAGGTTCACTACTTCAGGGCATCCATCTCTTCTATCAGTATCTATGTATATTAAGTATGGGTCCTCCTTTTATCCCTCTCCATCTATTCCCTTCACCCTATCCATCACCTCTTCAACCTTTAAACACTCTACACATTTTACGTGTACTTGACAGAGTGTGATCAACACACCTTTTTTAGCCTTCAAAGCATCCTCATGGGATGCATTCATAGGGCTTATGTTCATTAATCCAAGCCCACTTCAGGTCTAGTTTTAGCCCTCATCAAAAAAGGAAAATTATTCCCCCTTCTCATTCTAATGTTCTTAGTTGACCTTTTCATTATGACATTTGTGTCTTGATTATATTCTTTAGTTTACCATTAGTGTTGTTCATTGCCTTACCCCATCTAATTTACCTTAATCAAGATTATAAAAACCATAACCATAGCAATCATAACCATAACCATATAATTAATGAGTATTCACATTACCTTAATCATAATAACATACAAATAATGACATCTAACACATTTTCTACATATTTATAACAAACTATGCAATATTAGAGTGCGATGAGTTACATGACACATACAAAGTTATCAGACTATCCACATAAGGCATCTACATATATTATTTTCCTACCTAAGCATTAGGTTGATTATCTAGTGACTCTAAATTTATTTTCAACCATCTTTCTACTTGATTTTTCACTAAACTAGCATCAATACCATTCCCTATCTTAGTAGCCACTAAAGGGTGTATTATGTTCTCCTCTTCTAGATTCATCCCCATAGGGTGAGAATCATATTCAAATCTAGGTCTTTCACCCTACTCACCCATTTCAGCTATTTCATCTCTCTGTTTAGTTTTTATACTTTCCTAAGTACCACAAATTATTCCCTCAACACGCATTCCCTTAGACAATGAGGGTTCCCTCCATAGACAGGCTAAAGGTCATGTTCTCTAGCTATGCACCTTTCACAACAAAACTCTCACCTTCGTTTGAGTTGAGGAAGTAAAATTTTACGCTCAAGATTATGTTGTGTGTGCCTTTCATCTTGTTATTTTAATAACACTTCCATCATCACCATTACATGTTGTAGTATTTGGTAGCTATACACACTCACTATGTAGATTATTTTAGGTCATGAGGGTTATTAATTATCTCTGCCATTGTTCCCATTTTTTTCAATCTTAAACCTTTGGTAGTTCTTTGTACCCTGAATAACCTCCAAAACTAAATGACTTATTGATAAGTATTCATTTCTACCATTATTCTTTAAATAGACTACATAACTATTATTCCTTACTAACATGGTTATCGATTCCATTGACAAGGAGGGTCTTATGATGTCATTAATTCCCTTTAATATTCTTCCCACTTAAAATGGTCATGTCTACTCACCTTTTCATGTGGAAACATAGCCCTTAATCTAACTAGTCATATTGATATAGTCATTATGCACTGTCATATGTCTTTTTATCACCCTTATCATTAAATCCATGTCTGATGTCTTTATTTTTTTGCAATCTAGTAGTCCTTATGGGCCTGATGATCATTTACATCACCTTAACCTACTTGATGTAAATTCGCTTCTATCCTTGGGCCACTATAATGGTCATAGCTTTAAAACTACCACTGTTTATGGTGGTGGTAGCTCTCAAATACTTGTCACTATAGAATATTCCCCATCTTATCCAAGTTTATAGCCAATATCTTGGATCACATAGCTCCCTACTAGTAGGGCCTCTTCTAAGTGGAACCCAATTTCCTTGGTTCCAAGGAACTGGGACAAAGGATGTAGACATGGCCACCATTTGTCTAGACTACCCATGTAGCTCTTGGGTCATGCAAAGTCCATCCTCTATCGCTCACCATGATGCCAAATTTTTAGCACATAGAATCTACTTAGCCATCAATGAAATTATTTACAGGTCATCACTTCACTACTACCCTTAAAACTTGACTCATAGTAGTGATGAACCGTTGCCAAAGAGATTATGTAGATCCTGATAGACACCCACCTCCTGAAACTCAACTCATAGTAATATATGCCAACATTATGTTTATACCCTCACATAACTCTAGAAGGTGTAATCTCCTCATGAAGGCACCTCTTCATTGTCTTAGCTCCTTCATAGGATATTTTTGATGCTTAGCCTTTTGTTACCCACTTATTTATCCTACCCTACCCATCCATGTTTTCTCTTCATAATGCATGTGTGATTATTATGGTGAATATTCACCAATCTACAATACAACATGTCACTACTACCAGACTATCAACCCAAACCTAACCATGTGTTATATCACATTAGGGTAGCCCATTTGAACTCCACTAAGAAATATAATTGGCCTAAAGTTTTATTAGATATCACATCCATGAAACTATATAGGTAGCATCTAATTTCCTAGTACATATGCAGTCAACTTGGCCACCCCCTACTTGAACCCTTTCTAACCAATCTCTCTGATCCACAGACCATTTGATCATGTCCACCTCAACAATGGCCATTTGGATCCAAACTACTACATTTTTTTATGATGACTTTCCTAGGCCATTTTGACCATACCAACCAACCAACCTTGCTATGTTTCCTTTTTGCATGACCTGACCATTTAGGTTGTTTCATAGGAACACTCCATACCTTGGATATTTTTAACTAGTCTTAACCCTATTTAGATCACTTGATAGGCATGGCCTTATCAACTATGACTAATGTTGTGGACTAGTCACCCCTAAAATATGTCCATCTAGACCCAAAATTAAATTAACCAACATTGGAAACTTTAGTTCATGTGTAATCTTGGCTACTGCACCTAGTCATATTTTGTGTGCATATTTATGTCTTGAATACCCAACTACCTTATGGCACCACGTAGTGCCTCCCCACCAATGACTTATCAAACCTGCACCTAATTTTGCTTTACCTCATTGACTCTTAGTTAAAGGGGGAACACCTCCTCCCATACTTAGGGCATCCTAACCTTCAACCAAGTGATCCATTTTTGTTTTAAATCTTATTAATTCAAAGCCACATAATAAAAAATGGAAAAATGTAGATATTAGAAAACTACACACTTATATTTTTCAATGAATAAATGTCTTGAGACCCCCTAAAGGCCCCCTATGACCTTCTTAACCCTTAACCAACTCCTCTTAACCTAACCAAATCACTATTCTCTAATTCACATAATACTATTCAAAAGTACTATTTGAAAGCATTATTTAAAAGTAATATTCACTATCACTATTCATTATGGGACCCACTATCATTATTCATGATGACATGGCAAGGGAAATGGCAACTAACATTGGAAGTGACATGGAAAGTGATATGGCAAGTGACATGGCTTGAAAGTGAGGTGGCTTGAGGTGAGACATCATACCCCACCTAGGACCTACCTCGAAGGTACCTAATGACATCATTAAGCATTAAAAGACCCCTTTTTAGAAGTATGGCACATTTTTCGCCATGGGACCATCATTCACCATGTGTTTTAATCCTCATTCATGGATAATGATGCCAAAATTCATGGGGTACTTAGCCAAAATATGAAAGTGAGTGGTGGAAGGTATTTTGGACCCATATGAGCCCAAATGCATGATTCCCTCTCCATTTTAGACTCTTTATCAAGCTAAGAGACAAAAAAACCAAGTGGGAGACCTATTGGCTAATTGGGAATCTCACCCCCTTGTCCTTCATGACCACTCATGCACTCACATGGATAATGATGCCAAAATCCATGGGGTACTTAGCCAAAAGACAAATTATCTTGGTGAAAAGTACTTTGGCTTAATTTGAGCCCATGTGCATGATTTCCACTCTAAATTGGACTCATGTGCAAGATGGGAGATAAACCAACATGGTGGGAATCCCACTATAATTATACCCTTTGTCACTTATGAGCCCACTTGAAAAATGGTGCCATACTTCACTCTTCTACTTTTTGTCATGTTCATAACAACAAATGCTATAAATATGACCCTCCCTCTTCACCTATGGTTAAGTTGGTTTTTTGTGAGATAATTATCATCTTTCAGGTTTTAGGATCAATTTTCAAGGAGGTCATCATCTTGGAGGTTAGAAGAAATCAAAGCAATGAAGCTTTGCCAGAATTGTTGTAGGATTCTTCAACAACATTATCAGCAACACCATCTTCATCAACCATCTCAAGGTATATTTTGTTATTTAATCTCATTTATTTACCATTAATTATTCACCACCTCTACCCTTTCCCCTTTTCTTTATCATACCTTTTCCCTTTTCCCCTTATCTTCTTTATCATTTATCCATTTACCCCCTTTTTCCCATCTTTACCCACTTGACCCCTTTACACCTTTTTCCATTCTTACCCTCATTATCCCCTTACCTTTTACCACCTTAATTACTCACTTAATTATCTCTTCAATCATAAAAACATTTAATTTGATCCCTCATAATCATATACCAACTCCAACCGAACCATCTTTTCATAACCAACTTGTTAATCAACCCAAACCAAAAACCATAACCTTTGCTTTAGCTAATTTTTGACACTAGTGTTAACCAAAGTAGTTACTTTATTTTAGTTATATTTAAAAAGCATTTAATTATCTCAATCAATTTGTTGTATTTAATTTCAGCTTGTTATTTTAAAATCAAACATCTTTCATTTTTATTTATAGACTTAAATGTTTAAATTAGGTGGATTGACAACCTTCTAGAAAGCTTTCGCTTTTAGGATTTAGCTCATGCTAGGCAATCCACCCATCTACTTGTCTAATAAACAAATTTTTTCGTAGCATCTTATTATTTTAAGGTCATCCTCCCAATCCAAAGAGGAGATACTTATAATCATCTGGATTTAATGTGCACACATTTAATAGATATTTTTTACACACCCTTCTTCATTAGTTTATTTCTTTTTAAATTAAGCCAAAAAACAAAAATAGAAATAGAAACACTTGTCTGGCTAGACTCCTTAGAAAGAGTAGAATCAAGTATATGCCACTATATACCACTAAATGTAAAACAACAAATAATGTTTTTATATGCTCTTTGGGGTTACCTTTACCCTTATTTTTGTCAAATTCAGGCGTCTCATAACTTGAAAGAAATGGTATTTATAATTAATCCATGTTGAATGGATACGAGCATATTTTCATCTAGTTTAAATTTCTTTGCTTACTTTATGATCTAAATAGATTAAATTACATCCTTCATTTTCTATAACTCTTATTTAATGAATTTAGATGGAGTGGCTTGTTATTATTAGGGTTGCATGGTCAAAGGTGGATTGGATTGATTGGGTTAAGTTAGAATAACATACTACAAGATGTTAGTCTCTTTTTATTGGATGACTAGGTATATGTATATATGGAATGGGATTATACTATTGGTACATAATACACTGATGTTGAAAAAAATTATGACTTAAGTTATCTACAAAGCCTTGGATAGATAATTATAGTTGTGGTAATGGTCTTTGGCTTTATGGGATGTATTAGTATTGATGGGTTTGGGAGGGAACTTGTTACCTACTCATCAAACCCTGTTGTATAAATGGAACATGTTGTTGACTAGAAACCTACTATTAGAGGTGTTAAAAGTTATATTTTTATTACACATATGATACCCATTGGGTAAATTACAACTTTTTCCTAACACCTAGCATATGTTGTACATTAGAACCTTATTGTTGGTTAAACACATATTGTTGGATAGGCACTTGTTGGTGGTTTGAATTTTGTTATTGTTGACCAAATGAAACTTTTTAACTAATAAAATCATGTTTTGGATTAGGTAATGTTTGTTATTATTGAGGTATATTGGTCTATTCTTATTGTGACAAAACATTTTTTCCCCCTATTGAGGTGGCATAGTATTTTACACATGTTGAGGTCGTAAGTTGGTCTATTATTGACTCATTTCCCCAAGTTTCACACTTGAGGAAGAAAATGGTTTAGGAGTTGAGATTGATTATCGTACTTGGGAAATAGGTGTACCCATTCCCTATTATTTTAATCCACTTGAAGTGTTGGTTGGAGGAATCTACTATGTTGATCGATGGTAAACTATACCCACTTTAATTTGAATTAGAGTGTACTTTCATGTTATCCACAATGTTTTGAGTGAGATATTCCATTTGAGTGGTAGTTTGTTAATTTAAAATAGGGACATTGAACATGTCCTCAAACAATTTTATTTGGATAAATGGGTATATGTTTTGATTTACATATCCTGAAGTAGCTATATATTGCCCTATTTATGGTGTTAATTCTACAAGTGACATGTTATAAAAAACCATTATGTTATAATTATGAACTAGGTTGAGATACTTTTTGTATTTTTATTGTACCTATTCTATTTGATCATCCATAGAAATTTCAAAATTTTAAGCATACTTTGGATTTATTATGGCATTTGGACTAAATATTGACTAATATCTAGTTGACTCATGTTCAAACTATTGGTTTTGGTGCACATTATTGGGATTTTTAATCAAATTACTTAGACTTTCATGTGATAATTCTAAAGGTATTTTAGCTCTTACTTCGATGACTCTAACTAAAATTCCATTTTTAATCTAAAAAATGATGATTAAAGTATAGATCATAACTTTTTTACGTTGGTGTCATAACATAGTAGGGATCTTGTTGTTGGATTTGTTTTATAATTAGAATCACTTGAGTAAGGTACTATGCCATTTTCTCTTATTGTTAGCCTAGATAGGAAGATATAGACACCAAATACTTTGATAGTGGGTCCAAAATTTATTTAATTTATGGAATATTATAATATGGATAGGTATCCATATAATAAGTTACATCATCTCCATACAACTCTTGAATAAAAGGGTCACTAGTCACAAAGTTCTCATAGTCTAGATTATACGTAGTCTCACTATGTGTGTAATGAATCATGTTCATATATATGGCTTATTATTATGAAAAATAATGTTCTAAAATTTTGAAAACAACTATGGTCTAAAAAAATAACCTTTGGCTTTGTGAAATATGCCCAAAGGGAAAAACAACTAAACTAGGTAAAGGCAAAGACAAAACATGAAACTGGTCTAACAAATGATACTGATTTGCCCAAAGGTGGTTATAATTGGTGGCAAAGGTAACATAAAATATCAAATCTAGTCTATGGCTAAGGTACTAATTTTCCAAAACTTGGTGATAATTAGTGATAAAAGTATCTAGACAAGGTATAACAATCATAAACTATGTCAAAAGGATATCAATTATTTGTCCAAAGGTAATTATAATCATTTAATGTGAAAAATAAGGCTATACTCAAGAACAAATATTTATCTAACACAATAACTTAAAAATAATCTAAACTATGGTATTTGGCTTGGATATACATGGTAAAATAACATAGAAAATAATCTAATTCTAAGGTAATTAGATTAGATGACAGTTAGTAGTGGGCTCACAAAGACTCAATATTTAAATCATAAGGGACTTTTTTGATAATGAAAATAGGAAAATTTTGAACTCAATGAAACAAACTTCAAACAAGTCTCATGACAACAAATTGGATTGAAGGTTAATCAAACAAGGCATAAGAGAACAAATAACCAATAGGTCTAGGCAAAGAGTCTTTTAGCTCAAATAGAAAATTAACCTAAGTAACACAATCCAAACATAAAAGGTAGACTACCTAAGCCCAAATCAGATGAGGCTAAATGGCTTAAACTTGAGTAGTATAAAAATTTTACTTTGAAATGTTGGATTTTAAATTAAATACAAAAAGACTCAAATGGTCTAAGGCAAATAAGCTAAACCAAAATGGGCAATGTAACTATGCATTTAAAACAAATGCTATAACAATGGTTTTGGAACTTGGTTTTAAATATGACAAGTGTTTTGAAATAATTTAGGTAGGGTAATAATATTCCTTTAAATAAATGGTATAAAAATGGTTCTGGATTAAAAATCCAAGGCTAATGATTGAGATGAAGTGGATAGTGTAATGATTCCCTATTTAAACAAATGACACACAAATGGTTTTTGGGATAAAAATTTAGTGCAAAGGTGTGACACAAAATAGATAGAGTAACACCTCTTAGGTTAAATTGGTGTGAAAAAAATGTGATGGTTTTGAAATCATTTAGATTTGAAAAACACAAATAAACAATTTTAGTCTAAAACATACATGTAAATAAAAAAAATAGAAATAACACTAGTGGCTTATCATATCCCTAAAATTAGCATGGGTGTGCATATCTTATTTAAAAATTACCACTAATACACCAATTATCGAAAGAAATTAATTGTAAATTTAAAAATTAAAGAATAGGTGTAGGTAGAATTTTAAATCCCCACTCTATCTCTCAAGCATTAGTATGTGGCATGAATTTAGAGTAAAGAGAACTTAACATTTTGAAAGTTATTATATGGTAAGTAGGGTTGACTAAAATATATAAGTTTTTAAATGCACTAAATGGTCTCAAGTGTGGATAAAACAAGGGTGACTCATGTCAATTAGGTTCAAACTCACTAAGTTACTATGAAAGTGTCTATTGCTTTGCACAATGACTTCAACCATGTACTGCTTAGTTAAGTTTGATGTTTAGTGAAAATTGACCTAGGTTTTCATTATAATTGGAGAGGATATTCACTTAACCCCATATCAATCTCAATATCACATGCCTAATTTATATCTTTGACCATGGAGTGGGGTTGGTATGTTGCTGGGAGATGAAACCATAGATCAATTCACTCTTAAATAACTTGTGAGGATGAACTCCCATCCACAAAAAAATGTAAAAAGGTAAATAAATGAAAATGGAAAGACTTTAGATGTCATTTTTGGGTCACCCAAGTCACTCAAATCTTGGGGAGAGCATATGCGACATTTTTTTGACAATACTAAATAAATAAGGTAATAAACCAAGAGCTTTTGGTCACTCAAGTTCCCTATAGGGGATGCAAGGAGAGAATACACGCTATAGTTTTTAGTTTGCCACAAACAAGAAAATTAATCTATGAAATTTGAAACTAGATAATAAATAAATAATTAAAAAAAAAAGTGTAAAAAAATATCTCTTAAGATCTTTAACTAGAGTTTATGTTATTTTTAATAGCACCAATTTAAATGTGATTGAAAATTTGACCCCTTAGCATTGTTTGCACTTTTAAAAACTTTAAAATGCTAAAAGACAAATTTGGTTAGTTTTATTTTAAGCACCAAACAAAAGTGTATGTGAGATTAAAAAGTGTTTAAGCCTCTCTATATCCACCTTAATTATTAAAAAAATGTTATGGGGTTTGCTTGTCTTTAGGACAAAAATCAAATCAATAAAAAAACATTCCATTTTGATCTCTCAATTTTCTAAAAACACAGAGTGAAGACACCATTTATAATACAAAGTGAATACACCATTTTTTGTGAATCCATAATTTTCCTAAGAACAAAGATAGATAGAGACTAGATTTTGGAGACATCATCATTAAAAAGGGAGAAGTTGCTAATTAGATCTAGCGCAGTCACTGATTACATGCTAAAAAAGGAAGTCAGTGAAATGATTTTCAATTTTACTTATCAAAGTCTTTATTTAGTAGGGTCTAATATGCTTTTTATATTTAGCGATGTCTTTATTTACTAGGTCAAAGTCACCATTTTAAATACACTATTTATACACAAATTAAGATCATAAATAGAGCACATAAATGGTGAATTCACTGTTACACAGGGCAAAGCTACTAATTACAGAAAAATTGAATGATGATATTTTCAAGCACAAAAATCTAAATTTGTATAATTAGGTGCTTTTTTTTATAAAAACTAAAGTTTTCACACATTCTCCTTGGCTATATAGGGTGCGTGATCCCACCAGGCATGCCATTATATATATTAGGAGTTTGAAGAGTATACAAATGTTGATTAGTTCCTTATTATTAAAGATAACAAAAACCATGCATAATAATACACTAGAGCTAAACACTCTTGCCTAAGAAGTAGGAGGAACATAACATAATGAATATGATCATAAAATAGAGATAAAAACAACACAAGTATTTTACCTTCTTTGTTAAATTTGATGTCCACTTATGGGTATAAGGATGTTCGTGTTCGGTCTATGACATTAGATACCCTTGTCATTGATTCTCCATGGTGATATCACTCCTCCAATGGTCATGTGATTATTTTATTTTCTATTAGATTGTCTATATCTACATCTTGTCATTAATTAAGCATTCTAACACTACTCTCAATGGTTTCTTGAAGGCATTCCTACATAATAACCTTACACACAAAATAGTATTAGCATATGGTGTGGGAAGTTATATGTATATATCTAAGAACTAACTGTAACCCTAGGAAGGTTAGGCTTAATTCTAACTATGGTTGAGTCTAAAATAACCTAAGTTGAGTTAGGTTAGCCCTGGATTAGGTAAAATCACTCATGAAATATTGACACCTTAGTTTTAGATATTTATGAGCCATGATAACTCACTCTATATATTTGTGAGGTTGTGACACACCTTTTTAGAATATTTAGGAATTAATATATCGCTTTATTAGATCCTTTTACCTTTAATTTCATATTTGGCTAAAAAATTCCTTTCTAAATAAATGAAATTCACTAATTTAATTTGGAATTTTTACGTAGCCTTGATAATTTTGAATTGCATTTTAATTCATCTTTCTTAGTGCTTTTTGGCTTTTGACAATTGTTTTAAATGTTTTTAATTAATAATTTGACAAGCAAAGAGTGTCAAATTACTAGGTTGTAGTTTGACTAGGGTTGATACTGAACTAGGTTACTAGTGAAAGTAGGGTAATACCTAAAATAATCAAGCCTTACCAATTTTATGAGAAATTAAACCCCTTTGGTAGTTGAATTTGGGAATTCAAGTCATTTCTAGGCTTAAATTATGTTGTGTGTTATAAATTAAACTAAAACCCAGTTTAGGCATGAAAGTGTCCAGAATTGAGTGTCTACAGTAATATCATTTAAAAATTTGGTCAAATAAATTTAAAAAAAATATATTTTAGATTAATCATTTATTTATGGATGTAAACATATAAAAGAAGAAATATCAGCAAACAAGTCTAGTGACAACAAGACAGGTCCACAAACAAGTATGTGTTAGATTTTGAAAACTTTGATATAAGTTGGATAGGACTATACCAAAGTTGGCATGATTTAGAAACCTATTATAATAACTTAAAATACATTACATTTAAAAATAAAATTACATAGGATAAAATTTGAATATTTCTACTTACTAAGGGCAACGTGTCATCAGACAATAAGTTGGTGCCAACTTGATCTAACTATGTCAAACTTTTTAATCTCTTGTATGACATATTAACCCTCTAAGATTTCAAAAAATTTAATGTATCAATGTGTAAATGAATTAATGTTTTTTTAAACCAATCTATTTAGACGAGTTGGCTCCTTTTTCTCAAAAAAATGAAACCTTTCAAACTAGTTATCCGAAACTTATGAAGGTTATATATATATATATATATATATATATATATATATATCAATACATATTTAATTAGTCTCTACAAGTTTCATAAGAACAAACAGAATTTTCTCTTCCATGGGTACTATTTCCATCATGCTACTCAACCTTTTTAAAAATGCCAAATTTTAGGCTTACTTATATGCATTAACCCTGACATATTCTTTGGCATTTGGAATAAAATTATAGAAAATACAATAATCATCACATTATAATTATTAAAATGCTAATATATAAAAATAATCTAGGATTCAATTTATATCTTATCAACAAATGCTACAAAATCATTAATCTATTTCTTTCAATATGACACATTCCATTCCCTCATGCCTCACATCAACATAGAGGCATACATTGGGATTATCATATAATACATTTTTAGTAAATTAGACATGATTTATAGTGGTTCAAATTATCTACGTGCTCACATGATATATTTGAGATAAAATTCATATACAAGCATATGCACTAGGGTAACATACACATAGGTGCACTCAAAATTAGACCAATGATAACATACTAATATACTAATAATTCAAAATTATATTCTATAATAGAGTGTAGGTTTTTAAAAAGGCTCAATTTAAATTAGAAAGTGATCACATGATAGATATTGGCATATGAATAGAATAACATGTACTCACTTTTCAAAAACTCAAAAACACATAATCATATACACTTTATTTCATATACATTGACATATGCAATAAAATACAAGATCAAAGTTAAAGATTGAAAATAAAATTATAATTGAGAATATATATTCATGTCACTCTATATCATTAGTTAATATTGATAAGGATGATACTTTTTCGTTCTCAAGATTATTTAACATTTCAATGTCAAAATTTCAAAATTCAAAGTTTAAAGGTTAAAAATGTGATGGAAAAATATTCAATTCAATTGAAATATATGATAAATAAACTCATAATTTTTGAATCAATATTATTCATTCTCTTTAAAAAAATGAAAAATCTAATATATATCTATCTGCAATGATAAATTTTTAATCTCTATAGGTGGTGTACATTCTAGTCTAGTGACACTCAATGGACTTGACATCACTTATATAAAACCTATCATGATTATACATTTTTTAGGATTATCAAAATGATTAATTTACGTCATTTATAAGTATTAATAATTCATATTTCCAACTCATGAGATTGATTCGTTAAATTAAATATTTGAGACTTGATCACTCTCAACTCTTCAAAAAAATTAACATATGTAGTTTCACTCTCTAAGTACTTCAACTAGGGGCACATCCTCTCCAATATATTATATATTAAATATGGTCATCGATATAATGACACCTAATGGAATTTTTAATTTCCCTTTACCACTATAGGGATCATTCATTTATCTGGCTAGGAAATGAGCATGACCAAAAGTATCCTCTCTCCACATGGCACATCACAGTCATTATCCAAAAGTATCATAATGAAACACGTGTGTAATATCTCCTTGATCTTCACCTTTTTAAATTTCAAATTCAAAATTTTTCATTTTATATATGGACATTAACTACTCTATGTGCTATTGTATATTCTATCAAGATGTAGTTGTCACAATCAACATCTCTAGTCAAAATATAGACTGTGTTATACACACTCACATTTTAGTTCTTTACTTTACTCTATAAATTTAGTTAATAAAATCAATGGGGAGGATTTGGGTGTAATATTGACAACAAAAAATGGTACAATCCCATCCCTTATGTCATTTATTACAACTTTGTATGCAAAATTATTGACAATGAAAGAGGTATATATTAGTGTATTCTACTTAAGTATTTTCTCTATTTTGGTTTGTGAGTTAGTATATTAGTTATTTATATTTCCATTTTGTCATGGGGAATCCCTATTTTTTTTCCTTTGTCCTACTAGATAAGTTTGTGGTAAGTAGATAAGACTAGTCTACAACCCTATCTATTTAGTATAGATTTGTCAAAGTTTAATTTTTGTAACTTCTTTTGTGTCATATTTCATTTAATTCTTATTTTTTTACCATTGGGCCTTATCTTTGGTTATATTTTGTATGCCAATAGGTGTAATTTTTTAAATCAATACATATATAGATATAAATTTATTATAATACATTAAGGATAGTTTTATTCACTCTCAAAATCTATTCAAATATTTTCATGTTTTATCTATAGGTCTGCTAACGCTACATACAAGGTTGAATTATCATCTACATACTTTTACCTACTGTAAAATAAGATAAAAAGAATATAAATTTTCATACATAATTCCAAACACACATGTATCCGAGATAGCTAAATTTGTGTTTAATCAATAACTAGAGTATTGGAAATATAGTACAATTCCTGGTCATTTAACATGGATTGACCAAGGTCAATCCAATTTTCTTGATTCTCCCTATTTGTTGTCAATTTTGTTTATTTGTAATAAACTATAATTTTTCATATTGTATTTAGTTCACATGTTATTATATATTGTAGAAGACATCCACGACCCTAATTAATGCATGTATACATAGTGAAATAATCAGTTCAATATCACAATCAATAGGGATAACATCATAATCAATGGACTCAAATGCACTTCATTATTGTCCACTTGTTTCTCTTGTGTCTAGAAATATCTTCCACTTATACATATAATATGTCATTTATTTACTCTTTCTATATTTTTCCTATATATCACCTGTCACAATCAACTGGGACAAGTCTATAGTTAATAGATTAGAATGCACTATGTTGTCCCATTACAATGGACCCATCCAAATTTAGTTTCTAATTTTGTACCTATTATCAAACCTTTATAGTCATATTTTCTTCCAATTTTTACTATTAAAAAATAAAAATAGTCAACAAAGATTCATCTCTAATGTAAATATTTTTTTTCTTTTTATTTTCCAAAAATAATAGTTTTCTATATTTAGCAATTTGTCAAAATTAGAATAGTTTATTATTTCACATCTTTAACATTTTGATAATCTCTAGTTTTTATCCTGTATAATCAAACCATAATTTGTGTTTTTTTCATTAATAGGGTAAAAAAATTGGAACCCCAAATCAAGTTTTCATGTAAAATTAAAACCTCGAATCAGGCTCATATGTAAAAAGGATCACATAGTGCTGATGGATATAAAACCAAAGAGCTCACATAGTACCATAGTTCCTGAATGATTCTCAATATATATAAAAATAAAAGTGTCTCTACATGAAATTTTTTATGGCCCATGTGATACATTTGTCCCCAAAAGTAACATGTAATGTCAAAACCTATCTCAAAATATTATGTAATTTCTTAATTATTCCTTAAAATAATGTAAAATACCCAAATTGTTCTTAAAAATCATCTAAAATGCCTAAATAATTTCTCAAAATCATGTGAATATTTACAAATATAATCAATCTAACACATATAATCTATCTTAATTTTTTATGTATTTGTTTGATATGACATTCATCTATTAGAAATCCCATTATATGCCCACTTTTTGATATGATGGATGAAGCTTATGAGTCACTTGTCTAAAAAAAAGAGTTAAATGCATCATGTGTTATACATAATAATTTAAGTCATGTACATTATATATACAAACATGATAAGAAATATCATCATAGAATAATTATGACCATTGTAAACATGTATGAAAAAAGTAATCCAAGGAAAGTGTAGATGTTTTATAATAGCTCAAAAAATATAATAATGATAGTGAAATTGAGAATCATTTTTTATATTTAAATAAATATGTCAATGAAGCACACAATAATTAAAATTAGAAAATATGCATGATATAAATCATAATTATTTCAAATAGAAATAAGTAGTAAATAATAGAGGTTTGCATGCTATAAATCAAACACCTATTGATGCCTAAATGTGTGTCATTAGGTCAACATCTAGGGTTTAAGAAACACTTCTCATTTTTGAACTCAGAGAGTCAATTGCATGAGTTGCCTGTTGTGATAATCCTACTATAGTAGTGTTTCTTAACAGATAGTAGATTTAAAGTGTAGATTTAAAGTGTCATCTATCTGTTAAGAAACACTACTATTGCATGATTTGCAGATTTGTAGATTTGTAGGTTGGTGGAATAGAGGTAGAGTAAATGACTTTTTCCACAAATTTATATCAGTTGGTGGTTGGGATCCATCATGGCTTAATAGTTGATATTTGGTTTTGAAGGTGACATGTGCTATTTAAAGTGAATTATGATCAAACTTAAGTCTAAAGCTAAACTAAGATGAATATTCAAAAGGAAGTTGATCTAAGGTGAATTTATAAAAAATGAATAAAAGGAAGGGTAGGGTTTGAGAAGGGATATGTTACTAATCTTTAACACAAACATCCTAACAAAGTTTAGGTTCTATCTAAACATGCATTTTACCAATATATGACATGGAATATCATATTCTAAAATCCTATCACACATTAGGTAAATATCTAAATATAGTATAAAATAGTGCAAATAAGGACCATATTTACTTTAAATATTCACCCTTGAAAGTAAACAACGTTAGCGCATATGCAAAAAAGGTAAAGAAAATGATGTAAACATTATAAATTTCAACTAATATAGCATAAGCACATATTAGCAAATCTACACTTTAAATATGCACATCTAGAATTTACAAGAACCATTCAAATCTGAGATTTAGACCAAACAAATGAGATAGAAACAATGATAAGGATTCACACAAGAAAATGTGGATAAACTTTATAAAAATCCTTCCTTTGTATTAATTTTCTCAAAATTAAAAAAAAAAAATTGGCTAAAAAATCTCTCTCTTCTTTTACAATTGGTAATACCTCTTTATATAGACCATTCATGATGTATGCTGGTTAGAAATGACAAATTACATTTGTACATGTGCATAGGATAACTATCCTTTCTATTAAATTCTAGAACAAATGACCTTTTCAAATATATTGACCTATAGGCAATGTACTTTACAAGCTATACATACCTTTATAAAAATAATATTCCATTTCAAAAATATACAATGATATTTGTAAAAGAATATTCCTAATCTAACTAACTTTGGGACCCTGGTGTTGCTGCAGTCTTTTGCCTTCCTTATAGGATCTTCATTCTATAATGTTGCTTATTGATTAGCTAGAGGTCAATAATGGGTCTCAATAACAGTTCCCCTTCTTGATCTCACATGTTATTGAGGTCCTTTTTAGCTCTTTTGAAGGCATGTTTGATGCTCCTATCATCTCCTATCTTCTCCTTAGATGACAATAATAGGCCCATGACCTTCTTATTATCAACCCTTATCTTTCCTTGGCCTTTGTTCCTTACTTGATGCATGAATTGAGATGTTTAATGCCTAAACTCATCATCAATGATAAGTCCCAAATGACTAAGTGAGGTGGGGTCTTTGATTAAGATGTCCAATATGTGTATAATCTTATCTTCCTATTATTTGAGGTCCTTGGAGATGTCCTCTAATTTCTTGGACTAACTGCTTCAGGTTTCATTAGATCCTTTACTTAATAACTAGTAACCTATTACTGGCAAACTTGGCCTATAGCCATGGAATTTTTATTACATATTGCCTTTTGTTTGGTTTTGACTAAATTTAAGGAATTGAATAAGCTAATCACGGTGTCTTCTAATAGCTTGAATATATCTTCTTGGATTAAAAAGATGGTAGTCTCTTCTAAATTATTATATTGTTACATAATGCCTTTGATGACAACCTAAAATTAATCATATTATGCTTGATCCAACTTTAATGGGTCATATTTAAATATAGGAACCTCACTAGGCCTTTGTCTTTCCACTAAATTTAAACTAGTGAATGGTTCCACTTTTTGAAAGGTGAATTCCTCTCCAATAATCATGGCCTTCTTTTCTATCATTATTTATTTTATAGAGCTACAATCCATGGATTAAGATATTCATGTATAGTTATTTTAATATACTTTTTTATTACCTAAAGATGGTTTAGAGTATGGACTTTTTACAATTTGCCTTAGTGGTCGTGAATTTGTTGAACTTGCTCACTCATGGTCTGCACTTCAGTTATGAATTGAATTATTCTTGAAAAGATGATAATTCAATCTCTCAGGCATGATTATGATTAATATATATTTTAATAATGGATTTAATGCATGCTATGGATATTCTAAAGTTCTTCTTAATTCTTAAATGATGATGACTAGCTCAAACAATGAGCTTCATGTCATCCCTATGGCATTTTCATGGCATTTTTCTCATTAATATTTGAGAAGTGACTATTGTATTTTAAAAATTCCACCTTGATCTTATACCATTGGATTCTCTTTACTTAGATCAATGTGGTTCATTGATCTTGGTCTTAGAACTCAAATTTTATTGGCTCACTACATTCCCCACAGTTATGACACTTGTCACTTTCACATTTGCTATAAGCTTTATTAAAATGTCAATGTTGATCTCTCACCATTGATCTCATTTATATGGATCAATAATTCTCCATTGATCTTGATCTACTTTATTATGCCTCCTACTACATAAACCACTGATCATAATGTGTATGTTCATCTACATACCATCAATATTTAAATGATGCTCAAGATTTAATTTATAGCTTACGACTATGCCAAATCTCATCTTTGCATTTGTCCTTGGGGATTTTGAATTTTCAACCTTCATCACACACCATTGGATCTATTTTTCTTGATCAATCATGATTCATTATATATTTATCTAAGGGGATACGCTATTAGCTATTCAATATTCTTTCACTGAGATTATGACACCTATCACCTTTTCACTTATCCTAGGGCTTTGAATTGTCAATGTTGATCTTAGTCCATCAGATCAACTTAGTTTATCAATTATGTTATGTTAGATCATCTTCTGTTATGTTCCATTAGATCTTTAGTAGGGTTCCCATAATGGTGACACTTGTCACCCTCTCATTTGTCTTGGGGCTCTATTGAAGTCTTGACTTAATATGCACTATTAGATCAATTTTACTTGAGAAAACATGTACCGTTGATCTTCAAAAGATGTTCAAAATTTAAATTAGATCCAGGGATGCACTTTTAAAATTTAATCTCACACCATTATATCACCTCACTTGGGTAAATGTGTGTCATCCATTAAGGCTCTTGATTTCTTGACTTTATACACACTGCCAGATCTTGATTGCCTGATCAAATGTGGACAGTTGATCCTATGGATAATAAAATAATTAAGTTAGAACTTGGGTAATATAATGAAATTAGGGTAAAATATTAATACTAAGGTTATTATTTGTGTTAATAAACATAAATTAAAACCTTAATATTAAATCTTAAGCTAAGTTTATAACATAGTGAAAGGGGACCATATGATTATCTAGACCATGGTAATAATAAAATAGACCAAGGGGCTATTGGACATAAAGGGACCAAGCATAAGATTTTAAGACTAAATTTTGGCTGTGTTGGGAAACATGACTAAGATTTAGGATAAAAATTAAGATAAGTCTATGGTTTAATAAATTGTTCCTGCATAAATTTCTCCCTCACAAATTTGGATTTAATTCAAAAGTGAACTAGGTTAAAACATTAGACTAGGGTATTTAAAATAGATTCAATTAATCTCTAACAGATGAAAGGCTAAAAAAGATCAATTTAACATTGAATCATAAAAACCTAAGCATGTTCATTCTCAAATGAGATTCCATTGAACCTAAAATATGGAAACATAGTCAATAATCATTAGCAATGTTAGAAGGGGTAAAACCATGATCACTTAAAAACATGTCAATTAATGAAAATGAGAACCAAGTGTGGATGATCTTCAAATAAATATAATGTGTAGACATGCTAGTGGTACTCTAATCAAGTAAATGATCAATTTTAAGGTAAAAATTTGAACAATTTGAAATAAGCCCCCCCATTGTTTAGAAATGGGGGTTTGTTGACCTCAACAAGTGGAAAATTTTGGTCGAAGAATAGAAATATGTTAGAATTTAGAGATTCTGGTTCAGACTAGTAACCAATTTATTCATTCCTTTTGATCAAGTACCATTAAGATAAATTCATAGTTGAAACAAGTATTACACATGCAAAATTAGGATCAAAACTCAAAACCTAGTCATGTTGTGTATGTGCTTTGATTCTACTTATTGTTTGCCATGGGATTTGGGGAAATAACTTCCAAATTTCATGACTTTAACCATTAAAATTAACTTTTATAAAGTTTTTATATCCATTATAAATCATTATTCAACTCAAGAAAGGCTTGAGAACTACTCTAATATCATCCAAACATCCATATCCTTGATAGAGGTACCTTGGGCTCCACTCAATGCCTTGCTCCACTACTAGCTAGGTGTCGATAGCCCCAGTGGAGATTACCAGAATCACCTTTGCTTAGAAATTTCTTGAATTTTGAAATAAGATCTTATTTTTTTAAATTTAATATAATTTTGACTTTCTATCAAAGGTTGGGAACCAATTTAGCTAGGTTTAGGGATTTGGTCAAGTGTTGGATCTTCAGACAATCATCATTGGTTGCCAACTTTGTCCTAGGTAATAATGTTTATTAAGTGTAAATAAGTTTGTATCCTATTAATTAAATATTTAAATCTACATGTGAAATCCTTATTAAAACCAATATTAGATAATAAAAATTATCAAAATCGTAAGGAAAAATTATCGTAACCATCAGTCTTTACTAGTTTCCCCAAACTATAACATTAAGCTCATATTCTAATAATCCATGAATAACTAATGCTGAAAAAACATACCTTCAATGTTAAACTGTGGAGTTCCTTTTAATCATATAAATGTATTTTCAACTAAGTACTATCCAAAATGACATATTGAAATCAAAAAACAAAATAGGGAAAGCAGAAACATAAAAAAAACACAAAGCAAATAAGCAAACAAATATATACAAAAACTATGCATAAATAAGGGACATAAAGGACATGAATAGAAAAGAAACTAATCTAAATCCTACCTACACTAACTCTAACTATTAATAAAATTTACTCCATGAAGATTTCAAGTAGGAAAATATATAAATAGTACTTGAGGTATTGCCCATTGGTTGGTAATGTGAAATCTACTCTTTCCAAGTCTTTTAATGTGAAGGCGTTGTCTCCTGATTATTTCTACAATATGATATGGGCCAATCCATAAAGGATAGAATTTACCATGTTTACTCTTAGGTTCATATGCCTTGTCCCAAAGAAGGACCAAGTCTCCTTTATAAACACCTTTATCTTTGAATTCTTGTCAAACCACCTCTTGACTATAGTTTGGTGCCTACTAAAATTAGCAAAAACTTCCTCTCTTGCATCTTCCATCTGTATGATGTCCATCAACTTTGAACTTATAAATTCTTGATCGTCATCCATGTAATTTTGAATAAAATTATAGGTTGGTAGCTTGAGTGTTATGTGGAATATAGGTTCTTGACTATATACTAGAAATAATGGTAATACCTTAAGAGCTTGCTTGATTCCAACTCTATCTGCCTAAAGGGCATACTTAAGTATCTTGTGCCATGTCCTTGGTTTATCATGTGTAGAATTATTTATGGATTTCATCAAGTTCTTATTTTTTTATTATGACACTCCATTAACTTGAGGATAATGGTTTGATGAGAACTTAAGGACGATGTTGTTGTCATATGCCCACTCAGTCATCTCAATGGATATAAAGACATATCCATTCTCACATACTAGAGATATAGGTGTCCCAAACCTTGTGCATATGTTTTCTTCTAAAAATTGATCACCTATTTATTCTTACACTAATTGGTTGCCAGTGCTTCAGTCTATTTGGTGTTGTAGTCAAAATTAGTCAGAACATACTTGTGACCATCATAGGAACTAGGGTTAATGACCTCCATGAAATCTAGTACCCATTGGGTGAAAGGTTAATCAATCATTACTAGTTTTAGTGGCATAGCTACCTTAAGATCTTTATTGTTGAAGACATGATATGAGTGGATTTATCTCACATGCTTGTGAGCATATTTGAAGATAGTAAGCCAGTAGTAACCAACCTTAAAGATCTTATGGGTTATTTTCCTTTCAAATGGATGTCCACTTCCTAGCTTTTCATGAAAATTACTCAAGATCTCAGCCACCTCTTCCTTATAAACATGCCTTAGGTAAATGCCTTCAAATTTATTCATGTATATCACTCCATCCTTTATCAAAAAATGAGCTTCCTTAAGCCTTAAATGTTTCTTTTGATTTATAATTAACCCTGTAAGATAATAGCCATTAATTAGTAAATGAATAATAGGATCTTCCTAATCATTGGGCTAAAAATTCTATTGTTCTACCTGCATGACACTCAGTTTGGGAATAGTATTGCAAAACAACTAAATTAAACCTTAGAATATTACCAACGTTTTAGTATTCATCTCTATATCTTATTATTGGAGAATAGACATCCACTTATCTCTCATTTCTCCAAGTTCACATTGACGAAGCATGAGCTTAGTAACAGGGTCTAGTAATATTGCATGCTCCTTATTTTTAAGGATATAATACTAAATTTTTTTCATTGCCTTAACCAAAGAATGTGATTGTTTGTAAATAAGAGAATAATTAAAATCAACATTTTAAACTTAATACTCATGAAATCAATAAGATGATCATATCCATTTATCTTTTGAGTTGGGATAGTTGCAATTGTATGGTCAGAAGCAAAAGAGTAAAGATAGAAGTCTTTGCTAAAGTTTGGAATTATCAAAACATGGGATTATCCAATTAATTGTTTTATTTCATTAAAGGCATTCTTTTTTATTCATTCCAAGTGATCTCATCATTTTTATGGAATATGTCATTCAAAAGTCTCACTATTTCTGCAGAACTAGAAATAAACTTCCTCACAAAGTTGATCTTCCTAAAGAAAGATTTTAGTTTTTTTTTACTATTATGAGGCTATATTTTAGATATGTAATTTATTATATCTATGTCTATATAAATACCCTCCTCATTTATAACATGTCCTAATAATTTTCCCTCAATAACACAGAAAATACTTTTCTTGGGATTGAGAGAAATTTCATACCTTCTACATCTTTCAAATACCTATTGTAAGTGTATGATGTGAATTTCCTTGTTATTCAAAAATACATTTAATTCGTCCATGTAAATAATAATTCACTTACCTATTATCCCCTTGAAATCATGGCCCATTACTCTTTACAAAGTTACACCTGTATTTATTATTCCAAAGGGTATCTTTTTGTAGGCAAAGGTGCCCCACTTAGTTGTGAATGTAGTTTTCAGTCTATCCTCCTAGTTCACAAGAACTTGGTTATATCGTAAAAAACCATCAAGGAAGGACATCATTATAGAACCAATAATAACTTCAATAACACGATCAAGAGAAGACAAAGGATAGTTATATTTCTTAGATGCTCTATTTAGATTTCTAAAGTCTACACACAATCTGATTTCCCCATTTTTATTTTTGACAGGCACCAGGTTAGCTACCCAAGTGGAGTGACTAATGTAAAACACTATCCTTGCATCCAACAATTTATTGACTTATTTATAAATCAAAGGTTTTCGGATAGGGTTGGCATGTCTTTATTTTTATTGAAAAAGCTTGCAGGTTTCTTTTAGTGGTATGGTATGAGTTATGACCCTAGGATCAAATATATTTAGGTATTCATATGACCATTCTAAAAAATCTTTATACTTGGTAAAAAAATCTTTATCTCTCCTTAACTCTTCACTATTGGTGGATGTACCAATGCTGACTAGCTGAGGTTAACCTTGGGAACCTAGGTCAATAACATTTTAATCTTTCACGTTTACTTTGGGAACCTTGATATTCTCATCTAGTTTATTTATGTCAAATAATATTTCTATGGAAGTCATGCACTTGAGAATTTTATTTTCGTTCATTTGGATGATACTATCATCAATATTGCTTTTATCAAGAGTATTTTTGTTAGCTTCATCAATGATGTGGGCGTCAAACAATCCTGAACTATTCATGAAATTTAATATTTGTTGGTCATCACTGAACAACTAAAAATGGTTTATATTATTAGGGACTGAGGGACATGGAATAAATATAACACTAAGGTTTCATAGCTTAGAGTCTTGTTTTGGCATAAGATTAGTTAAAGCTAAGGCTACCACATCAACAACTTGGTTTTTTACCCTAAGAATAAAGACAATGTTAAAGGCATCAAAGTACTCTATCAAATCCCATGATCTAAACTTATATTTATTTTGGTAAGAAAACTTACACTTGTACTTAATTCTTACTTGGTTAACCACTAGTTTTGAGTCACTATAAACTAGTAGTTCTTTGATTTTGTGTTTGATGGTAAATTGTAAACCCAAGATTAGAGACTCATATTTTTGTAGATTGTTAGTACATGTAAAGTGAAGTCTGTAAGAAGTATTGAATTATTCCCCATTAAAATTAAATAAAACAATTACTACCCTTGATCCATACTTACATTTTACACCATCAAAATATAATTTCCATATCCTAGGCATACTAATAGTTTCTCTAGAGTCATATACCTTAGGGGTGTCAAGAGTGTAAACACCTAGATTTGATTTAACCATGTTGACCCTCTCATTGATTGTATTTTTTTCAATAATCATATATTTCATTTTAGGTTCCCTTTCTATCTTGATTTGATTTTGAACTCCCTTCTATGGAAGCCACATATGTGAATAGTCAGTAGACATGTAGCCAATCAAAGATCTGGTCTAGTCTTTATTTAGAAGCATCTTATATGCATTAAGAATATATAACACTTAGATGTCAATAAGTTGTACCCTTGGTTCAGAAGCAATCTATATGTGAACATTCAATAATTCACCAACCACTTTTATGCTGGATTTACCAATTGAGTCACAACTCTATCATATTTAATGGGAGTCAAACCAAGTTGCTCACAAATACCTTTAGGCATGATGTTAGCAGATGCACCTAAGTCTAATAAATAGTTATGAAAATTTGACCAAAGATTCTTACTATCAGCAAGAAATGTGGGACATATACTTTGTTCTTGTGCATAGTAACATTATCATGTATAGTCTTGGGTGACTTACCTAGCTTCTTGGATAGAGATTCAAGTAACAAGTCTCTTTGCTCAGTGATTTGAGTTAGCGTATGTAGTGTGATGTTAGTTTTAAGCCTCTTCATATCCTCTAATGTGTTATACCAACCCTTGGCAAAATAACTAGGTGAATAAACATTGTGTTTAGAGGTACTTTCCTTTGAGGGCTCAGGTTTATTGTTAGCTATATGATCTAGAGGAGTGTAAAAGTTATTGGGTGGAGTTGAAGTTGTCAAGGGTTAATTTTACTCCCTATTCCTTAGAAGATATGTCTTCTTCAAATACTGTTATAAGGCATGCAACTCCTTAGGAGTATCCTTAAGATCATTCTCTTCTTGGAATGGGAAGTTAAAGGTCTCCACCATCAGGGTTGTCTCTATAGATTTTGATGACTTGGAAGATCTAGATGTACCTATAGAATTGTATATATTAGATTCACTTTCAATATTTCTTAACTCATATTGAAACAACTCAAAAGCATTATAGAATTCAAAATAATACAACTCACCATGATTGGAAGTATTATGGACCTTACAATATTTACCTAATGTAACATCACAAATATTAATCTCATGGTTATTATTCTTAGTCGTTAACTCATTATTGTTATTTTTACCATTATGAAACTTGTTATTAGGTTTATTGAAACTTTGATATGAGAAAATTTTATTGGAACTTTCCCCAGTATTACCAACTTACTTCTGCAATTGAATAAAGTCATTACTCATCTTTTAAACCATTTTTAAAATAGAGTCATTTTCATTCTAGGGCCTCAAAATTATGAACTTAAGTATTATTAGTGTTAATGGTTGGAATTAGATCTCTTTGATCTTATGGATGATAACCACTTACAATGTTCAAGAATCCTAGGTTTTTGATAGGATGTACATGATTGAAAGGTAATTGGTTCAAAACTATGAGTTGATTTAAGGTAAACATATTCTTATTGGCATTGGGAATGATATTCAGAACACATAGATTTGGATTAATGTTAGGGATACTATATGTCATTTGGCCTTGTCATTACATCTGATCATTGATGATCATAACTTTAGCATAATCTAGCACTAGTGTATTAATTACTTGAGTAGATATTTTAAGAAACACAAAAGTCATGGGATCCAAGGCATCCTTGTAAATCTCTAAGGTTAAAGCCTCATTAGGTCTGTAAGGAGCTATGGTTCTACTAAACATTTTCTAAAATTTGGCATTAAAGGCACTAATTATTTCAATATAATATCTTTTCACTATGGTGAATTATTGGTAAAGAATACAAGGACTAATGATTTTACCTAATTGATCTATAAATATCCTATTTAAATCATTTCAACTAGTGATATAATTTTTTGAAAGATTGAGGAACCAATCATATGTAGCATCTTTGAATGTAAATGTAAATAGTCTACATGTTATATCTTCATGAACTACATTTAGCAATCACAAATAAAATTTGAAATATTTAATGTGCTCTTCAACTGTGACAACACTATTCAGGATAAATGATGGCAAATATTTTTTAGGATTATGAATAAGGTCATGTACCACACCAGGCCCATTGATTGAATAACCATCTAGACAAGGCATATCATGATAGGGATTGAATACAAGAACAACTTGAATTGGTGAAATTGGTTAAGACTTTGAAATTATATGCTTACCTTTGTCTCACCTAGCTCTCCTATGAACTTCTAATGAAATAAGGGCAACCCTTGTCTCTAAATGTGACCTAGTCCTTATTTTTGGAAATTCCATCTTGAGATATTTCAACCCTATTTGAAATATGATGTGTAGGTCTTATCTTTATAAATAATAATGATCAAACTTGCACATTAAGCAAATTTTTCACAAATATGTATAAAGTATGGCAAAAGACATCAATTTTTAACTAAATTAGCTCAAATGTACGTCCAAATATGTAAATATGAAATATATTTACACATTTCAGTTAAAATAAACTCAAATTTTTAAAATATATATCAATCATTGAAAAAAAATATCTATTTCTAACCTCAAACTCGTTAGATTCATCGATATTAAGCTATCATTACCATAATTAATCATCAGACTCCAAAAAACATCGATATTTGTCTAAATAAGCACAAAGAGTGGTTAGAAACCATAAATATCACCTATATTTACACAAATATGCAAATAATATACTGATCTTTGAGCCAAATTCACAAAATTGAGCAAAGATATTTAAAATTTTAAAGATTTAACTAGGCCCTCCTTCTAGAACCAATTGGTTATACCTAAATGTGTGTTAGTAGATCAACATATAGTTTTTAAGAAACATTTATCATTTCTAAACTTAGAGAGTCCATTACATGAGTTACATGTTGTGATAATCCTATTATCTTTGGTAAAATAGAGGTAGAGTAAATGAATTGTTCCACAAATTTATATTAGTTAGTGGTTGGGAGCCACCAATTGATCTTTGGTTTTGAAGGTAACTTATGATATTTAAAGTGAATTATGCTCAAACCTAAGTCTAATGATAAACTAAGATGAATATACACAATGAATCTAATGTAAGGTGTTGATAAAAAATGAATAAAATGAAGGGTAGGGTAGAGAAGGGATATGTTACTGATCTTTAACATAAACATCATGATAAAGTTCAATTTCTATCTAAAGATGAATTTTACCAATATATGACATGAAATAACATATGCTCAAATCCTATCACACATTAGGCAAATATCTAAGGATAGTATAAAATAGTGGAAATAAGGACCAGATTCAATTTAAAGATTCACACCTGTAAGCAAACAACATTAGCACATATACAAGAAAGGTAAATAAAATGAAGTAAACATTAGAACTTTTAACTAATCTAGCATAAGCATAAATTATCAACTCTACACTTTAAAGATTCACATCTAGAATTTATAGGAACCATTCAAAGCTAAGATTTAGACCAAAAAAATGAGAGAGAAACCATGATAGAAATTCACACAAGTAAATGTAGAAAAACTTTGTAGAACTCCTTGCTTTGTATTAATTTTCTCAAAAGTTACAAAATAATTTTAGCTCGAAAAACTCTCTCTTCATTTACAATTGGAAATACCTCTTTATATAGACCATTCATGATGTATGCTGGTCAAAAATGAAAAATTACATTTTTACATGCGTATAAGATAATTTTCCTTTATGTTACATTCTAGAACAAATGACCTTTTTACAATATACTGACCTATAGACAATGTAATTTACAATTTATACATTCCTTTATAAAAAGAGTATTCCATTTCAAAAATATACAATGATAGTTACAAAATAATATTCCTAATCTAAATAGCTTTGGGACCCTCATGCTATTGCATCCATTTACCTTCCTTGTAGGATCTTCATTCTACAATTCTGCTCATTGATGATCTAGAGGTCAATAATGGGTCTCATGAATAGTTCCCCTTCTTAATCTCTCAAATTATTGAGTTTATTTTCAAATCTTTCCAAGGCCTACTTGATGGTCTTAAAATCTCCTATCTTCTCCTTAGATGACAATAATAGGCCCATGATCTTCTTATTATCAACCCCTATCTTTCCTTGGCCTTGGTTTCTTACTTGCTGCATGAATTGAGAAGTTAAATGATTTAGCTCCTCATTAGTGGTAATGCCTAAAGGACTAAGTGAGGTGGGCTCTTTAACTAAGGTATCTAATATGTGTAGCATCTTATCTTCCTATTGTTTGAGGTCCTTGGAAATGTCCTCCATCTACTTAGACTAGCTACTTCGGGCTTTGATAAGATCTTTTACTTGATAACTAGAGCCTTCCATTAGATAACTTGGCCTGTATATATGGAATTTTGCTTACTTAGTGCCTCTTTTTGGTTTTGACTGACTTTAAGGAATTGAATAAGTAAATCATGGTGTCTTCCAATAGCTTGAATCTATCTTCTTGGATTGACAAGATGGCAGTCTCTTCTAAATTCTTTTGTTGTTGTATCATGCCTTTGATGACAACCTACAATTGATTAGATTGTGATTGATCTAGATTCAATGGCTCATCTTTAAATATATGAACCTCATTAGGCCTTTGTCCTTCCACTAGATTCAAACTAGTGAATGGTTCCACTTTTTTAAAGGTGGATTCCACTCTAACAATCATGGCCTTACTTTTTGTCACTCTTTATTTTGTAAAGCCACAATCCATAGCTTAATATATTCATATATAGTGATGTTTATAGAATTTTTTATTACCCAAAGATAGTCCATAGTAGGGAATTTCTACAATTTGCCTTAGTGGTCATGAATTTGTTCAAATTTCTCACTAGTTGTTTGCATTTCAACTCTAAATTGAATTCTGCTTGCATATATGATATTAAACTCTCTTAGGCCTAATTATGATCAATACAAGGTACAATTAGGGATTTAGTACATGCTAAGGATCTTTTTAAGGTCTTATCAATTATTTAATGGTGATAATTAGCTCAAATGGTGAGCTTTGTGGCATCTATGTGGCATTTTCATGGCATTTTACTCATTAATATTTAAAAAGTGACTATTAGCTTTTGAAAATTCCACCTTGATCTTGCATCATTGTATTTTATTTGCTTGGATCAGTACAATTCATCAATCTTGATCTAATAACTTGAATTCTATTGGCTACTTGCTATGTTCTTCATGGTTATGACACTTGTCACTTCTACATTCACTTTGATCTTTGTTGAAATGTAAACATTGATCTTTCTCCATTGATATTATTTTCATGGATCAATCATGCTCGATCAATCTTGATCTATTTAGTTATGCTTCTTTTTCTACATATCATTGATTAGAATTTGTATGATCATTCATGTACCATTGATCTTTGAAATATGCTCAAGATTTAATTTGTTGCTCACAGCTATACCATGTGTCATCTCTATGTTCATCCTTAGGGATTTTGACATTTCAAACTTCATCACATTGATGATGCCTAAATGTGTATCATAGGTACCTAGAGTGTTTAAGAAACACTTCTCATTTTTGAATTTCTAAGAATCTAATGCATGAGTTGTAGGCTACAATAATCCTATTATCTATTGGTGGAATAGAGGCAAAACAAGTGACTATTTCACAATATTTATAAAATTTGGTGGTTGGGAGTCACTGTGCCCAAATAGTAGATATATGAAAAATATAAAGTATATATGGTAAGAGAAGTGAATTATGATAAAAAAATAATCTAAGATGGATATTTATAATGACAAGCTAAACTAAAGTGATCTAGTTAAAAAAGGAGCAAAAAGAAGGGTAGAGTAGAAAGAAATGTTGTTGATCTTCATTCCAAACATCATGACAAATTTCAAATATCATCTAGGGTTGTACTTAAAAATAAAATGTGAAGTGAAAAGACTTATCCCAAATCACATCACACATCAAGTAGACTTCTAAGGAAGGTATGGAAATATGAAGATAAGAACTAGGATCACTTTAAATATTTACCCTTACAAGCAAACAACATTGGCCCAAATGTAATAAGAGCAAGAAAATGAAATGAATGTAAGGAATTTCAATCACCCTAGTATTGTCACAAGCTAACAAATATACTATAAAATGTACACACAAATAATTCATAAGAACCATTCAAATCTGAAAATAAAAACAAATAAGTGAGAGAAACCATGATAATAATGAACACAAGAAAATAGTAGACAATCTTTGTAGAATTCCTTGCTTATATTAACTGCTACTAGTTTGCAAAGTAATTTGCCTCTAAGAAATCCATCCCTTCTTATAATTTATAATACTCCTTTTATAGACACAAGGAATCATGTTAGTTAGTCTCATCCAATTACATTTGTACATGTGTATAGTAAAACTATCCTTTTGTTATTTTCTCAAAAAAATTATCCTTTCTAATGGACTAACTTATAGACAATGTGCTCTTACAAATTGCTCATATCTATAAAAAAATAATATCCTATTTAAAAATACTATACACTATTGGTTAAAATAAAACATTCTTATTTCATCTAATTTTGGGACCTATTGGTTGATTATGGGTCGAATCATCTTCATATAGGTGACAATTCAACTCTTTATACATGATTATGGAGAATATAGGGTCAAGATGAGACTTACCTAAATATTTCATAGTGTTCAAATGGTGGTGACATTTATATTTAAGTAATAATTTACCTTAGATCATTGTATTTGTATTTTCCTTTTCATTAGTGTTCTAAATCTTTAGTTCTTATTTATTTTTTGCTTATATGGCATCATCTTGATAATTGCATGACATCCCTATGGAAATTTGGTGGAAAAATTGATCATAAATGTTCAAATAATGACCATTGTCTTTTAAAATCCTCCCTTCACCTTGCACCATCAGATTAGCCTTACACAGATTGATGCAGGCCATTGATCTTGATCTTTGGATTTGAATGCCATTGGTCACAATATGAATTGGGCCCCAAGGTTATGCCAATTGGCAGTCCCACTAACCTCTCAAGATCCATTGAAAAGTATTTATTGATTTCTCACCATTAGACCTAGTGGGTATAAATCAATGTAATCTATTGATATTTGAAAGGTGCTCAGTCTTTAATGTGTATAAGGCTTTCAGGTTATGCCACTTGGCAATCCTATGTGCCTTCTAAGATCTTCATCTTATTAGTTTTTTCATCTCATGTTATTTTAACACATGGTAGCCTCACATTAACTTGAAGCTTCATTTGAAAAATCCTCATTGATCTTGATCCATTGATATGTATCTATATGCTAGAATGTGTACCATTGATCTCTAAATGATGCTTAATGTTTAAACTGAGACCATGGTTTTTAATCATTGATTTTGATTTATATTTTAGATGTGTATGTTTTAATTCATACCATTTATCATCTTAAATTGCTTGGGCTTTAAGCTAGGACCACTTATTGACTTTTTAACACCGATCTTGCTATGTTTGATCTTGGTCCTCCACTTAAATACATGCCATTAATCCTGCATAGAAGAACTAAAGTTAATCTCATGAGCAAATATAAAGGACTTAGGATAGAAATATTAATCTAAGTTCTAAACATACATATATGACCTCATGAATTTAAAAGGGATGAAGGCATGAATATTTTAACCTAAGTTTTTAAAGGTTGACTAAGCATAAAAAGGACCCTGTAGAATATGAATCAGTATAAGGTCTTAGCCTAAGGTTTCATTGTATAAATAAATATGATTGAATTTTTGGGATAAGGCCTTAGGCTATGTAATAAAAGTGACCCTGCATTTTTAGTTGGACCATGCTAAGATAAAAGGGGTCATAGATTATGATATATAAAAAGCGATCAAGCATGAATTTTTAGCATAATGTTTGGTTTTGTTGGAAAACATGACCAAGCCTTAGGATAAAAATTAAACTAATTCCATGGAATTTTAGTTGTTCCCCATTAAATTTAAACAAAAGGTCCTACCAATTTTAAATTTGAATTATAAGGTTCAGGTAAAATATTAGTGTAAGGTTTTGAAATATGAATTCAACTAATCAATTATAGAACAAGGTTAGAAAATGATAAATTTAACATTGAAGCACAAAACCTAAGCATGTTCACTTCCAAATGGGCTCCATTAAATCTACAACATAAAACATAAATATTTAATGTTAGCATCTTAGATAAGATTAAAGTAGAACTATGAATAAATAAGTCAGCCAAACCATGGTGTGGATCATCTTTAAATATAAATAATGTGTAAACATGATAGTGACACTTTGATCAAGTGGATTTTCAATTTTAATGTACAAATTTACATAATTTGACATAAAGTTCTACATTTTTCATAAATGGGAGTATATTGACCTCAACAAATGGTGACTTCTAGGGGAAATAGAGAAATATGTTAGAATTTAAAGACTCTAGTTTAGACTAATAATTAAGCTATTTATTCTATTTAATCAGGCACCATTATTAAGATTAGTTCATTTTTAGAAAAATTCTTCCATATGCAAAATTAGGATCAAACATCAAAACTTAGTTCTGTTGTGTGTTTGATTCCACTTACTATTTGCCATGGGGAACAAATTTTACATTTCATGACCTTAACCATTAACATTAACTTTTAGCATGTTTTAATATTAATTAAGAACCATGCTTTAGCTCAAGGAAGGCTTGGGCATTGCTCTACTAACAACCAAGCATCCATATCCCTAGTAAAGATGCCTTTATCTCCACTTAAGGCCTTGTTCCACTACCAACCAGT
Organism: Torreya grandis; assembly: GCA_037957365.1. Lineage (NCBI taxonomy): Eukaryota > Viridiplantae > Streptophyta > Pinopsida > Cupressales > Taxaceae > Torreya > Torreya grandis. The sequence continues at coordinate 363,182 of JARHVA010008789.1, read as the reverse complement.
TGTCCATATCCTTGATGGAGATTACCAAAATCACCTTTGCTTAGAAAACTTTTAATTTTGTAATAAGCTCTTATTTTTGTATTTTTCAAGTCATTTTGAATTTCTAGCAAAGGTTGAGAACTAGGTTAGCCAGGTTTAGGTATTTGGTCAAGTGGTTGATTTTCAAAAAATCATCCTTGGCTGTAAACCTTGTCCTAGATAATTAATGTTTGTTTAAGTACAGGAATGATAGTGTTTCAATAATTTGAGATTTCATCCTATATGTGTAATTATTCTTATACCCAATCCTAGATGAGAATAAGGTTTAAAATATCAAAGAATAATTTAATTATCCATCAGTCTTTGTTAGCTTCTCTAAACTACAACATCAAGCTCATATTTTAACAACCCATGACCAACCAATGTTGAGAAGTCATATCTGCATTACTAAATTGTGAAGCTCTTGGAAAGCTAGATGAAACTTAAGCTGAGGGCTATCCAAAAGGAATTATTTAAAACAAAGAGACAAATCAATAGAGAAAAAATAAATATAAATAAGCACTATATACAAATAAGGGACAAGAAGGAAAATAATAATAGACAAATAACAAGAAAGAAAATAAACTAAGCCCTATATTAACCCCATAAAGTACTTACCTCAAGGATCAAATTAAAAATTATTTATCTTACTACAGAACCTTGAAGCATGATTAATTCCATTCAATGGCCTCTTTTTGTGGATAAGATCACTTGTATGCTTATTTATTCTAGGTGATGTATCTTGGCCTCCTATCAAAATTCTCATATGTATGGATCAAAGGTAAGAATCTAAGACCTAATCATCTTCTTCTCAAATCCTTCTATATTGAATTAGGAGTGCTAATTCTCCTTTATAAATAGATAGATAGTGACCTATATCATCCTCATTCAATTATGGAAGCTCAACTAGCATTCTTGTCTTAATGTCTTCATTAAATTCACCTTGAGGTGGGGATAGACTATCAATCTTTGTACTAAAACTTTCTAAGTCATCTTGAAAAATACTTCATCCTAATCAGTTGAAAGAACATGTAATTTATTTGCAACCTTACCATTTGAATCAATTTTATCACATTCTTCCACCCTTTTAAAGGTGTCATATGAAAATTCCTAATCCGTTTCACTTGCTTCATTCTCATACTTCATGCTAAATGGCATCTCAGCTACCTAATCAAGTCCCTACTCATCTTGATTTAGGGTCTCGATAATGATATTTTTGTCTTAAAATACCTCAATTTCTTTCAAAAAATCTTGGCATAAATGTTGCCATTGGTCTTATACTTAAGGGGCAGACTCTATTTCAGCAATGACATCATATGAGTTATTCTCACATCTATCTTTTGAAGAGAAGTCAGTTTATATCTGATCTTGTTCATGGGGATGCTTATATTAAACATCCATTTCCTCTTCTAGATCATCTTCTGGTTCACTTTCTTCATCAAATGGAAAATCAAAATCATGCATGAAGGATTTAAAAGTTCTAGCAAAGCCAGATGTCCCTAGAATAAAGTCTTGATTAAGCATATGTTCAGATGTATCCCTTTCACTTTGACATGTTTCTAAGACATTATAATGATCATATAGACCTATATCATAAAGATTCATTTCATGCATGTCCTCAAATGACTCATTGTTGTCATTATTATGAAACCTATTAAACCTTGGAGAATCATAATCTCTATTACAGCCTTCAATACAATTGTCCACTTTCTTTTGTAGCTGAAGAAAATTAGTGCTTAGATTTTGAACCATATTAAGTATAGATCCATTCTCATTATCTAGTGCTTCTAAGTTGTGAACTTAATCATCATTACTAGTGGGCACCAAAGCTCTCTATCCTTTGTGGATGAAATCCATTTATATCATTGTTGAAGAACCCTAAATTTTGGCTAAGATAGGCATGGATTACAGGTAATTAGTTAAAGACTAGTGTCTTATTTAAGGTAGACACACTCTGATTGGCATTAGACATGACATTTAGTGATGGGAAATTGAGGTTTTCATTTAGGATAGCATATGCAAGCTGACTTTAAGGCTGCATTTGATCATTGATTATTGTATCTTAAACATAAGCCAATGCCAAGGTATTTATGACTCCAATAGATCTTTTAAGTAACACAAAAGTCATAGGATCCAAAGCATCCATGTAAATCTCTAAGGCTAAAGCCTCTTCAGGTCTATAAGGGGCTATAGTTATGTTAAACATCGTATAGAACCTAGCATTAAAGGTTCTAATGAGATAATTTGAGTCTCTTCTAACAGTGCTGAATTGTTGATATAGAATACATGGACTAATGATTTTACCAAATTGATCAATAAAGATCTTGTTAAAATCATCCTAGGTAGAAATGTAATCCTCTGGTAGGTTAAAAAGCCATTCATATACAACATCTTTGAAAGTAAATGGGAATAATATACATGTTATATCCTCATGAACAACATTCAAAAGTCTTAAAGCAACTTCAAAATATCTAACATGTTCTTCAGATATAACAACACCATTAGAATTGAAAGAAGATAAATACATTTTAGGGTTTCTTGGTAGGTCATGTACCTAACCAGGTACATTGATAGAAGATCCACCTAACCATGTCATATTTTGATGAGAATATTGCTTGTGGTAGTTCCAACTCCAAATCCTTTTTGAAATATGAGGTGTGAGCCTCATCCTTACATAAAATAATGATCAGACTTGCATATTAAGCAATTTTTGCTAAAATACATATAAAGAATAGAAAAAGACATTGATATTTAACTAAATTATCTCAAAGATATGTCCAAATATGTTATTATGAGTGATATTTACATGTTTAATCTCAAATGGACTCAAAATTTCAATGAATCAGTAAATATTTAAACAAAACTACTATTACTAACATAAAATGCCTTGGATTATAGCTATCTTTACAATAAATACTCATGGATCTTCAAATAATGTTGATATTTGTCTAAAGGAAGCATAGCGACTAGTTTGAAACCATCAATATCAATGATATTTACATAATTATGCTCAAATGAACACAAAATATGCAAATAATACACTAATCTTTTATCAAAACACACCAAAATTAGTAAAGATTCTACAAAGTCATAAAGATCAAACTAAAGGCCTTCCTTCTAGCACCATCAAATTTCCTCCTATTGATGCATAAATGTGTACCATAGGTGCTTAGAGTGTTTAAGAAACACTTATAATTTGTAAATTCCTAAGTATCCAATGTGAGAGTTGTAAGTTGTGATAATCATGTTATCTATTGGTGGAATATATGTAGAACAAGTGATTGTTCACAATATTTGTAAAATTTGGTGGTTGGGAGACATTGTGGCCAATTAGTATATCTATGAAAAATATTAATTATCTATGCTAAGATCATTTAATTATGATCAATAACTAGTCTAAGATGGATATTTACAATGACAAAATAAACTAAAGTGATCTAATTAAAAAAAGATTAAAAGGAAAGGTAGGGAAGAAACAAATATTACTAATCTTCATTCCAAAAATCATGAAAAATTTCAAATATCATCTATGAATGCACTTAAAACCAACATGTGAAGTGAAACAATGTATCCCAAATCACATCACACATATGATAGACTTATAAGGAAGGTATGGAAAGTTGTAGATAAGAACTAGGCTCACTTTAAATATTTACCCCTGCAAGCAAACAACATTGGCCCAAATGCAAAAAGACAAATAAAATAAAATGAACCTAAGGAATTTTAGTCAAGCTAGTGTTGGCACAAGATAACAACTTTTCAATCAAATGTAGACACTAATAATTCATATAAACCATTCAAATCTGAAAATAAAAACAAACAAGTGAGAGAGAAGCCATGATAATAATGAACACAAGCAAATAATAGACAAACTTTGAATAACTCCTTTCTTATATTAATTGCTCCTAGTTTACAAAGTAATTCATCTCTATGAAATCCCTCCATTATTCCAATTAACAATACTCATTTTATAGACACGAGGCAACATGTCGGTCAGTCTCATCCAACTACATTCCTACATGTGTATAAGACAACTATCATTTTATTCTATTATGAAACAAATGATCTTTTCTAATGGATTGACTTGTAGACAATGTGCTATTAAAAATTAAATTTATATAAAAAAATAATATCCTATTTAAAAATATTATACAATACTAGTTATAAAAAGAACATTCTTATTTCATCTAATTTTGGGACCCACTAGCTGATTATAGGTTGAATCATCTTCATATAGGTGACAATTCAGCTCTTGATACTTGATTATGGTGAATACAAGGTCAAGATGGGACTTATTTTAAGATTTAACAGTACTTAAATAGTGGTGGAATTGGACTTAAGTGATAATTTACCTTAGATCTTTGTACTTGTATTTTACATTTCATGGGTCCACTAGATCTTTAGTTCCTATTGATTTTCTACTTATGTGGCATTGTCCTGGCACCTACATGGAATCCTTATGGAACTTTCATGGTAAAAATACTAATAAATGTTTAAATAATTACTATGACCTTTTAAAATCCTCCCTTCACCTCACACCATCAGATTACCCTTGCATGAATTGGCATGGGCCATTGATCTCAATCATAGGATTTGAATGCCATTAGCCACAATATGCATTGAGCCTTGAGGTTGTGCCACTTGGTAGTCCTATGGACTTATCAAGATCCATTGAAAAGTATTTACTTATTTCAAACCATAAGATATAGTGGGTAAAAATCAATATGGTAAATTAATCTTTGGAAGGTACTTTGTATTTAATACGTACAAGACTTTGAGGTTATGCCACTTAGCAGTCTTGTAGGGCTTCTGAGCTCTACATCTTGTTAGTTTCTTCAACTCTCATTCTTTCTCCATGTGGTAGTATCACATTAACTTAGATCTTCATGTGAAAATTCTTCTTTACTCTCACTCTATTGATCTAGATCTATATGCTAGAATGCATACTATTAATCTCTAAAAGGTGCTCAATATTTAAACCAGGACCATGGTTTTCCATCATTGATTTTTCCCCATAAATTGGATGTGTACATCATAATAAATAGCATAGATCATCTAAAATTTCTCAAGATTTAAGTTGGGGATCACTACTTGAATTTTTAATGTCAATCTTGCTATATTAAATCTTGGTCCTCTACTTAAATATATGTCGTTGATATTGCATAGAAGAATGAAAGTTAAGCTCATGAGCAAATATAAAGGACTTAGGATAAACATATTAAGCTAAGTTATAATATTACATATGGGACCTCATGAATTTAAAATGGAGAAAGGTATGAATATTTTAACCTAAGAATTTTAAGATAGGTTAAACATGAAAAGGACCCTGCAGAATATGACTTAGCATAAGATCGTAACCTAAGGTTTTATTGTATAAATAAATACTATGGAACTTTGGGATAAGGCCTTAGATTAAGAAATAAAAGTGACCCTATATTTTTAGTTGGACCATGCTAAGATAAAAGGGGTCATGGATTACAAGATATGAAAAGGGACCAAACATGAATTTTTAGCCTTAAGTTTGCTTGTGTTGGAAAACATGACCAAGCCTTAGGATAAAAATTAAACTAAGTCCATGTAATCTATATTTTTCCCGCTTAAATTTAAATAAAATATCCTACCAATTTTAAATTTGAATTAAAAGGTCTAGGTACAATGTTAGGC
>JARHVA010008789.1:190000-352500 GCA_037957365.1 Torreya grandis | reverse complement strand
TCAATATGTAACTATACTCATGGTAGGATGTGTCTCATGTTGTTATATGTATGTCTTATCTCATTGAAGCATTATTAAATATCATTGGAAATCAAATGAATTGATATTTTTGATTCTATCAAACATTTATTCCATTCTATATATAAAAAAAAATTCAAATATATAATTTAATAGTATAATGGTAGGTGCTACAAAAAATGATGTTTCCACTATGATAGGCCTAATAGAAAACATAAAATAGATATTTCACAATTATCCGTCTTGGGTGTTTTATGTTTTAATTCATTTTAATTTTGACTTTTAATAAAATAAAAAATCATGTGTTTTTTCCTTATCATAAAAAATAATTAATTACACATGTTCACCTTATGTGAAAGGGTAAATAACCACTATTTCTTTTTCAGGTTCACGTTATCATGTATGACCATTAAAAACCACATGAGATATATCGGCTTTATTGGATTGTGAAAAATATGAAGGTGGATAAGTTAAAACTAATAGTTTTTAATTAAATTTCTCAAATGTAATTATAATGTTGTCCATAATTTCCTCAGTTTATTTTTTAAGTAAAATAATTGTCATCTCTATGCCCATTTATTCAATGATAGTTACAAAATGACCTTACCCCCACTTTTGTTCAATGATATGATGGGCAACGTCTAACAAAAGTTAACAATCATAATAGGTCACTTATATTGTCCTTAATTATTTGACACCTTGTAGATTATTTAATAATATAAGAGGAAAGCATGTTTAAGGGTTTATCTTGATTACTTACCTTATATGTAGCCTCACTATTATATGGAATATCAATTTGGATGCTTGTGGATTTTTATCCTTTTGGACATTTGGTGTGATAATAAAGGACATGTGAATGCAAATTATCACTCTCATAATGAATGATGTATAGTAAAGTCACTTACAAGACCATTTAGCAAGATAGATTTATTTTTCCCTAAATGGGGTAAAGTACATTTGATAAAAATGAATTATTTCTCTAAATTATTTTTTGATATATCAAACAAATAATTGCATTTTTAATCTTAATATGTAATATTTAATGGGTTTATCATGACCTTGATAAAGGGATTTTAGGTGTTATAATGTTAACCCATGTCATATATTAGTGTTGAAATGTAAAAAAATTCTCCTCAAGTTTTAAGACAAAATATATAGACCCATTACGTAGGGTTTAGAACCAATCTAGGGAATGATATTTTAACATTGGTGAAATGTTTGTGATAATACTACCCCATCACATACAATTTTTCTAACAAAAGATAAAAAATGTGAAAATGGATATAGGTATATCCATTTCCATTAAAAAATATAAATATAGGTTTCATAAATCATCATGGATAAGGATGATTAAGTATTATATATATTGTAGGTTGTGTTTTTACAACATCACTATCAACCAAACAGTGGATGATATTGACTCATGCTAATGTATTGAATAGTTTTTGAAGGTATATGATTACATGCATCATGGAGACTACATGAATAAAGTTAATTAATTGGAAAGGTGCATTCACAAGTATCTTTTCACAATATATGTCAAACGTGAAAAAGATTCATTAAAATTACAAATATTACTACCACTACATATGATTGGTTAGAAACATCATCATATTACATAGGAATAGCAACATCATTAAAAGGAATAGATTTATGAGATATATAATCATCATTAATAGTATAATACATAGCATGTGTGCCATCTATCCATTTCCTTACTATGTTTAAGCAACATTAACCATGTTTATTCATAATATTAATAGTATCAAGAAGTATAAAAGTTTATTCTATTTTAACATGTATTCATTCTACCTCATGAATATTAAATGGATATATTTAAGGATAGGAAGATATAGTATCTTTCATGTGGCTTACAACATTAATTTTACATATTTCTCCTTCAAGACAATTTTACAAGGATACATCATTAGCATATCAATCTTAATAATCAACATTATCAACTATGTCATCATTTGTATGATCATTTTTATATTCATTGGGATAATTATAAGGTAAATCATAGGTAGAAAGTCAAAAATATAAACAACAATACATTGTATGGTTATAAGTTTATATAGACATAAAAATGATTAAAATTTTGAAGAAGATAAGAAATAAAACCACATGTCCTAACCCTCAGATAATGGAAAACATACAAACCATATAAGGAAAATTAAAATCTTGATTTAGATGAAATTTAGAGTTAATGCGCTTAAATCAATGATAGATTTCACAGAACTATTTTGCTTATTTTACAACTAATATAATAATTTAAATTGTGCACTAATTTATATTACAAAAAATATCAAAATACACAAAAAAATGATTTGAAAGAGGATAACTAATATTTCAGCTACATTTTTTAAAATAAAAGAGAAGGATGATATAATTAGCTAATTATAACTATCTATTTTTCACAAAAAATGCCAAATAATATGTAAATTCTCTAGATGTATTTTTTGAATTGCTTAGACATAAAACAAAGGATATAAACCTACTTGGACATGATTGGTAAAGTGAGATGCCTATATCAACTAGTATTATCAGGGTTCACTAGTAGTGTCTCTACACACAATGGATGTATAAATGTTTTGGTACCCATATTCTTATTCCTAAACCTATAATATATTAATGTGTGTGCATAAATTTTTTGATCCTATGTATTGATACTTGTTTTCTCTTCTTTCATCTAAACCTTAATTATGATTGATTGACCATAATATGACTTGAAAATGGGTTATTATTTAGGATTGGGAACCCAAAAACATGTGTTTATAAATGGTTGAGCATTATTTATGGTCTAATACTTAGAATTGGGGTGAAACAACATGTAATTATCATACTTATGTCTCTATGTATGAAAAATTGTGAACAATATAAAATGTTGTCCTGTCTTTTGATCTTTGAAACATGGCACCATGAAAATTTTAATTTTCATATTAAATTTGAGCTATATGGACTACTCTATAATTAATCCTTGAATATTTGGGATGTTTATATTATTTTTAAATAATTTTCCAAGAGAATGATATGTTTTTCCAAGTGATGTTCAAGAGAATAATAACGTTTAGGGTTATTTTTATATACATGAGAATCTTCATTAATTTATTACTATAAATGACCCATGAAACGTGTATAGGGAGACCTAATGGAAAATTATTATTTTTAAATAATATTTTTTAATGGCCCCTAGAAACTAGTAATAAATGGATACCCATATGGTAAGCAATTTTTTTTGGGATTATTGGTTATGTCTTGAAAGTGAAAAAAAAGTATCTAGGTTATGGATAAAGTCTGTAAAGGATTCAAAGGTGTTCCTATATAGACTAAGCTAATATTTTATAAACTTATATATAAAATAAAAGGGGGTAAAAAACTATATGGGTAGATTGATAGAGGATAATGTGCACAAGAGTTAGTTGTACATGTATTATCCAATTATGTCAAATTATTCAAAAATTGATGTTTCCAGAATGCCAAACACAAAATTTAAGTGTCTACAATTACATAAACTATTTTAAAATATGGTATTAAGTATACAATGATCCCATTGAAAGACAAAATGGTGGAAGTGGACTGTATTCAAAATATCCTTTTACTTTTACAAAAATAATTCCTAAACAAAGAGAAGAAAAAGTACCCATGTTTTACTCTAATTCCTCTGAAAATGAAAGTTGGAATAATAGGTAAGGTAGGTGGATTTTCAAATTAAGTGAAATATTTTTTCAATGATTATAAGGAGATATTTTTAATGAGTTTCTAGAGGTATTACCAACCACTAAAAACATATTCATCACATGGGTATAGTACATGTATCTTAATTACCAAATGAAATAACATATAGGTTAATTCTTATGAAGAATGAAGAACTAAAAAGTAAATTGAAAGATATATTGGATAAAATCTTGGTAAGATAAAGCTTGATAACATGTGCTATACTAATATTTTTATCACGAAATAAAGTTAGATGATAGTGAATGTGCACATATTAGGGAGAAATCAAATAGTTAAAAAATAAGTACATATTTTCATTTAATAGATATTGGATAAAGAAATGATAAGATAAATATTTATACCATGTGAAATACCAATAGTTTCATGACTAAATAAATGTGGATAATAGTGAATTGGAAAAAAATAGAGAGAAATGAGAAAATAATAAAGTACATATTTTTGATGTGTAATAAATGAATGTAAAATAGATGAAGATGAATAAAAAACCTAAAAAACTAACCTTATTTATTAGATTTGGCCACTATGAATCCAAAGAAGGTATTTTAGTCTTAGAACATGATGTTTGAATGATTGAGAAATGGATTAGTTTCTCTTTAGAAGTAGGGACAAAGGAGATGGAGAATTAAAAAAAAAACTAAAAATTGGGAGGCTCTATAAGATTTTTTTGGTGCCATAATTCCCTAATTTTATTAAAACATGGATGGAAGGAAACAAGCTCCAAGCCCCAGATCTATACCTTGTGAGGAAGAAAATGTGGTCTCAGCTTTACACCAACGTATGGGTTTGGACTCACAAATTCATAAGGTATTGAATATTGGATAATATAAATAAATTATTTGAGACTCCACTAAGCTCGTACAAGATATTTCATGCCTAGAGACAAGATATTTGATAGGAAATTTCATCATAAAATGGCCATCCATTAGGGAAATCAAAGCTTTGATTATATAAAAATTGGGTAAGAATCTAGAGATTAAATTTTTACCAAAATGTTTTTTAACAACCATTATTCCTTTTAAAGACAATCAAGATTTAGTCCTTCAAAAATCCTTTTGGGAAATGCATGGAGCTAGTCTTTAGCTCTAATATTGAAAGCCTAACTTTGGTGCGATGTAAAAACACCCAGATAGATACCTCACTTGGATTTAGATCTATAGTCTCCCAATAGAGTACTAGAGTTGATAATGTATATTATCCTTGGGAAATTTGCTTAGATAATTTGTGGAAATTGACCTAAAAATAAAGGAGGGATGCCTAGCCTCTTATGGTAGGATTTAGGTTTTGATTGATCTAATGGAAGAGGTCCCAAAAAATCCTCATCAAAGTCTATGGTGGAATATGGAGTCAAATAGTGGATTTTGAGAACATCCTATTTCAGTGTTTCAAATGCAAAGGTACTAGTCATATTCAATAACATTGCCTAGTAACAGATGCTAGGATACCCAAAACAATCTTTTGTCAAAGCTAGAAATCAATTCCATCTTCTTCAGTGGAGTTCCATCTACAAAATACTAGGAATATATAGTCTACCTAGCAAAAGAATATGGTAAAAAATAAAGGTCAAAAATCTTCATTGGATAATATTGTAGATAAAGGTGTGGTTTATTCTTCAAGGCCATATAAGGATGTTTCTCCCTCTTCATAGGTTTCTCCCCCTAGTGGCATCAATTATATAAAAAATGAGAGTGTGAATATTCCTAAGATGGAAGCCCTAATGGAAAATTTAGGTACACTAGACTCCTTATCCCCAACTTTTGATCAAAGGATGTGATTTAATATCTAAAAAATCCCAAGATATTAATAATATCATACAACACTTTGAACACAGTTTGGAGAAATGAAATACTTCTCCCAAAAATAATATTTTTTTTCAAGAGGAGAACCTTATTATTGAGGCCTTGATTAGTGACTCAGAAGTAGAAGAATTAGATTCATAAAAGGAGATAAATTCAAGAGAATGTTTGTCCATCACACAAATATAAATCATATTTCAAAAACCAAACTATGGATTACCTCTAAAGAGGTAGGAAAAATAAGCATACTCATGCTACTAAGGAAGTTTCAATCGACAAACAAGGTATTTTATCTAATTTTTTTAGCCCTAATAATTGGGAGGTGAAATTCCTCCCTCAAGGATTATAAAAATCATATCTTGGAATGTTAAGGGCCTTAATTCCCCTAACAAAAGATGTTTGGTTAAATGTTTTCTCTCTTCATAATGTTTTTATGTTTTGTTGATTCAAGAAACCAAATTAAGCCTTGAAGATGATACATTTTTTATGTGTTTTGGATGGAAAAATTGGAACAATTATTTTGTGGAAGCTATGGGGGCTTCAAGTGGTTTAGTGATTGTTTGGGCTCTTTATAGAGTCTAGGTTGATAATATCAAAGCTGGTCTTCACTAGAAATTTTGTAAAATTTATTGCCTCAGGTCAAACTTGTATTTCTTCCTATGTAATGTCTATGGACCTAATGATCTTAAGAATAAATCAAATCTTTATGCATAACTAACAAATCTATTTGCCCATTTTACTACTATAAAATTATTTTGGGAGGATATTTTAACGTTAGTTTTCATCTCTTAGAAAAACTTGGGGGTAAATGCTTTGGAATCTCAGGTAATCTAGACTTTGCTCAATTCATTGACAGTAATGAGCTTTTTGATTTACTTCCCAATGTAGGGTGTTTCACCTAGAGGAATAAATGATGTGGGGATCAAAATATTTTGGAATGACTTGATAGATTTATTTTTTCTAACACTTGGCTATCTCAAAATTGGATGTTGGAATCTTTCATTTAATCCTTTATTGGTTTTGATCATTTGACTATTATTTTGTCCATCAATACTGATCAGAAACCTCCATATTATCCTTTCAAGTGGGAAAAATGTGGCTTAGAGATCACTCTTTGGTCAGGCTCATTGAAAACTAGTGGATGAATTATCATATTTAATTCCACTCTCCCATGTTTTTCATGACCAAAAAGATGTAGTTTATCAAGGGTTGTCTTAGGAAATGGAACATCATTTGTTTCAAAAATATTTTCCAAGAAAAAGTGCGAGTGGAAGCTAACTCAAAAAATCTAAATCAAACCATTTTTAAGTTGACATGGATCAAGCTTTGTATGGGAAAGAAAATACTTTTCTTGATGAATATGAAGAGATGTTCTAGTGTGAATACAGTTTTTGGAAACAAAAGTCTAGGACTAAATCATTAAAATAAGGGGATAAAAAATTAGATATTTTACATGACTTGGTCAAGATCAGAAGGAACTTCAATCATATCTCATAGATAAAATCATAGTTGGTAATAATTTAAGAAATAGAAATGACATCATGAATGTGGTGATCAATTTCTTCTCTTATCTCCTCAATAAATATAATTTTGTTGATCTTGAAGCCCATAACCATAACTTAAGTTTCATTCCACAACTGGTATCTTTAGAATTAAATGAAAGGCTAATGACCCATTTTTATTTTCAAAAATTCAAAAATGTAGTTTTTACCATGGAAAAGGATAAGGTCCCTAGTCCAATGAATTTCTAGCTAATTTATTTCAGTCTTTTTGGGATTTGGGGGGAGAGGAAGTGTTATAAATGCCTAAAGAATCTAGAAAAAGAAATAAAGTTTTTATTGATTTAAATGTAACCTTCATCTTCCTCAGTCCTAAGGGAGACTCAAGAATATTTGAGTGAATTTAGGCCTATCTCTATGTAATACAATATATTAAATTTTCACTAAATCAATGGTGATAAGACTTAGGAAGATATTGGTACTTCTGATTTTGGAGGAGCAGGCAGGTTTTATCCCTATCAAAAATATTTAGGAAGGAGTGATTATTACACATGAAATTATTCATTACCTTTTGGCCATTCATCAAAAGAGCATCATGTTAAAACTTGACATTATCAAATATTATGATAGGGTAAATTGACATTTCTTATTAAATATCCTAGAGAAATTTAGGTTCAACAAACATTGGTGCTATTGGGTCTTTAGCTACATCTCTAGTCCAAAATACTCTATCCTAGTCAATGGTAGTCCAATAGGTTTCTTCCAAGCCTCAAGAGGCATTTGATAAAGTGATCATTTTTACCTTTTTCTTTTCATTCTACTGGTTGAATCCTTAGGAAGAGTGGTGAAATCCACTAAAGCCTCCTCACTCTATGGTATTCAAGTTTTTGAAGGAATTGATAATCTAACACATCTATAGTTCACCAATGATACCTTCCTCTTTGGTCAAGTATCAGTCAGGGAAGCCTAAAATTTTAAAGATATTTTAATAGCTATGAAAATTCTTCATGTTAGATGGTAAACATGAGAAAATATAAAATTTTGTTCCCATATTTCTCTGTGAAAGTACAATAAGTGATCTCTTTAGTGTTAGGTTTTAATATCGACAAACTTCCCTCTAAATACTTGGGGGTCCCTTTTTTATCTAGCATCTCACTCTCTATTCATTGGGAGGGATTGGTCCAATCCTTCAAAAATCGCCTGGCCTCATGGTGAGGCTGATGGCTTACATTAGCAGGCTATATCACACTCATTAAAATGATTTTGAGCACCCTTTTAGTTTATTTATTCTTAGTATTACAACCTCCTAATCATATTTTCAAAAATCTTAATTAGATCATGAAAGACTTCTTGTGGCAAGGATCTCAAAATCAAATAGAAATCCCACTTTTAAAATGGGAAAGGGCTTGTAAAATCAAAAAAATTGGTAGGGTTGGAGTTAAGGATTTCAAACTCTAGAGTAGGATGCTTAGGTCAAAATTGGTTTGGGGTTTGATCTACAAACACAATGCTTTAAGGTCTAATTGGTTAAGAATCAATTAATTATCTCTATATTATCCTTGGAACATAATTTCTATTGCTAATCCCCCAAAAGGCTCGCACTTTTGGAATTTTATCTTAAAATGTAGACCTATTATTGCTGAGCATGTCTCCTCAAAAATAAACAATGGAAGGACTACTATTTTATGGGATTATTCATAGAATGGTCAAAATCCTATCACAAAGACTCCACACTTGACTGGAGCTAATTGGATTCTCACTATCACCTAGGGCAGCTCAGTTGCCAACTATGTTGAATTGTATTTCACTACTAGCTTGACATTTTGGGGGTGGAAAAACATGGATAGTTTGTGAACATTCTAGTGGATTAGATGGTAAGATCATCTAAGTGCCTAAAAAATAGGATTTTTTTATATTAAAAGGAATATACCATAGATTGGATTGGGGCTGATTTAGTAATCTATGAAGTTAATCTTAATTAGCAAATGGCTAATGCCACTGATGATTTGATGTCCTAGGCATGCCTCCTCTACTGGGACAAATTGGACTCCATAAAGTTGGTGCTTTCTCCTAGATTTTAGTTTAAGGTCACATTTTAACTCAAGATAAACTCACTAAGATTGGTTTCATTGGTCCATCATGGTATTGTTTCTATAAAAATGATGAATAAATGACAAATCATTTATCATTTACCTACCTTTTTGCAATGTGGTATTGGATTTGGCTTTGCTACAGTTTGGATTGCTCATGGGCCTAACCACTACCACTGATCACTACTTTCTCTTCTTTGCTTATTGGAGATTGTAGAATCTCTTTATTTTTTATGTGGTAGGTCAAGCCTGTAATCTTGGTTTGGTCTCTTTGGAAGGAGAGAAATTAATGCATCTTTGAAGGCAAAGAAAAGTCTCTCTCTTCAATTTTGAAAGAAATTGAGGTTTCAATTTTTGAAGTTATTTCTTATCATATTAAATAAATAAATGGCCTTATTTAAAGCTAGGATATGAGAATGAGCATAAAATGGAAACTTATCTCTCTCCCCCCATTAATGGGTCAATTATAGTCCTTGGGAAAAAAGGTAGAAAAGGCAATTATGTTTGGCATCCACCACCTGTAGGTTAGTTTAAACTTAATTTTGATGGGGCTTCCAAGGTTAATCCTAGTGATTCAAGGGCTAGATGTATTATATGGGAGTGTAATGGATCTCTAATTTGATAAATGTCTACAAAACTCTAGGATGGAACCAATAATGAAGTGGAGGCTCAAGTGCTTGCTAGTGGGATTGATTTAGCAATACAATGTGATGTAACAAAGCTAATTATGGAAGGTGATTCATAGATAATTATATTTTCACTCCTAAAGAAGGATGCTAATTCCTAACACTTGGAAAACATCTTGTCAATCACCTGGGAGAGACTAGAATTTTTCTCTTCTATTGATTCCAACCATTGTTTTCATGAAGCAAATTTGACAACATATTTTCTAGTAAACCACATAATTGATCAAGTTGAAGTATGTAGGGTGGATAATATGAGGAAGGAATAGGAGGATTTCCCATCCCTCCCCCTTACTAAATTATGATGATCTTTGATTTTCCTTTTCCTATTTTGTATGGCTTTTATCCTAAAACACAATTTCAAAAAATTGATAGTTTTAGCGAGGGCCTAGTTGGTTGAAATTAATCATCTTTGGTAGTGTTCCTGGCAAGCGGTGCATATCTTAGATGAATATATCATCATTATCCCCCGTTAATGATAATTTCATATAGGATAAAATCATCAATATAAAGGAGGTTGATTTGATTGGGCTAGATGATGGTTTATACATGGCATGAGGGAGTCATGAGTCTTCTTTAATTTTTGTGATCTCTTGATGTCCTTGGTTATTTTTTATCAATCCAAATTGGAATTTTGGTTCCTCATTACCATTTCATCTTGCTCTCATCCTATTTTTCATGGAGCATTAGTGGGATTGACTACTCTAGTCATGAAAAAAATCATGGAGATTACTATCACCACACCATGCATATATTGTGAAAGCAAGGTACATGAGATGATGTTTGAAGGCTTAATTTCATGGGCTCAATTTAAATTTTTTTTTTGGATTCCATTAGAAGAGTTATTCATTATGGTTTCAATAGTCTTGGGACTAGATTATATGGCACAATGTGTTCATTACCGAGCCAATTTCAAGGTGGAAATAGTCTTCACATCAAATTTGATGGCACTTATGTCATATTCTGAGGTAGTGGTGAATCTGGTTTATTTTTGTGTAAGGTCTAAACATCATGTGGGGTTGGTGAAAAATATTTTGATACATGACCTAACCCCCTTCCCAACTTGATGTTTACGAGCATAGACAATTTAGGTTTGTCCCTGTGTTGTCCTTTTGAGCTCTATAAACACATTTCATGGTTCTAAGTTTTGTGGAGTTGCTAAGGAAAAAGGTTATCTCATTAGATCCTTTGGAAGGGAAATTCATATCCATGTCAGCTATGGCTTAGCTACAAAGTTCAATTTTGGAGATCTCTCAATGGTGGGCTAGTTTCCATGACAAGTCAAGAGTTGAAGAAATAAATAAATTAGTGAAATTAGTTTCATGTGGTTAGGTATCAAATTTGTATTGGTTCAATAAGATGCAAAATTTGGAAGCTGCTCTAGACAATCCTTTTCTAACCAACTCACTAGCTCCTAAAATAGTTTGTAAAGGCTAATAGAATCACCATAAGTGAAAGGTCCTTGGGGAAGTTGAATAAAATGTATATAGGGGTAGGGAGATCATATTTATAAAATATTTAAATGATGAGGTGTAAGCAAGTGTTAATCTCTAATGTTTTCACGTGTTTTTAATGTTTATTTCTCTTATTTTGCTAGTCTTTGATGGGTCTTTACTTTGCATCTCTTGGTCTCCAGTGTTGGGTTTTTATTTCCCCTTATTTTTATTTGGGGTTCTTAATGGCCATTATATTTTAGTGTTATTTTAGTATTTATAGTCTTTGGTTTATGCGTATGGTGTCTAGTCTTTTGTAATACTTTCTTCCTCAGTTGGGAGCCCTAATAAAACCTTGTATCTATCAAGAAAAAATAAAGTGCATATTTTCATTAACTCAAAATAAGGACATGACAATTTTTTTGATTAGAGAATGTTACTTCACAAATATTTAAGTTAAGAGTGGATATAACCAATTTTGGATGAGAGAAGGTGATGATACCTATGGGATCTTCTCTCATGAGTTATGTATCTCTCCACATGCTCATTATATTGGAAAATGAACAAAAACTATGGTATTACCCATACAAATATTTGTAATCAGTAATCACACACAAAATTGAAGTCACTATTATTTTTAATAAATGAATTTTCACATGGATGGAAGGGATTATTCTAAGGATCAAATGCCATGCAGATTCACCAAGATTGTAATTAATCTAATTTTATGCAATAATCAGCCAATAACTTGTGAAATCCTAAAAAACTTCATGTTACTTGATGATACACTCTGAAATTAAGTTCATATGCTAATATAGATATTAGTGCAATACAATTCAAAATGTAATAGCTGGAAGTGAAAGATCCACCATAAGGAGATGAAACATCAAACAAAAAAAAAATGATTAAATTCCAAGGCCAAAATAAAAATTTCTCTTCATGAACTAATATATGGCCCATATGATCCATATGTCCCTCAAATTAATATAGAATGATAACATTTATCTTGAAATGTAATGGAATTTCTTAATTGTTCCTAAAAATCATGTAGAACAACTTTTTTTTCTTTAAAATCATCTAAATACCCAAATTATATCTCAAAATCATGTGAATATGTATCAATATACTCAATATTTCCCATCTAAATCATATAAACTATCTCAAAACATGAAGTTACATATCTCACATGGAAATAATATCATAAAAAGCCCACTATATGCCCCATTTTTATATGATGGATGCATCATGTGAGTCACTCATCTCAAAACAAAGAGTTATGTGTATCATGTGTTATATATAAAAATTACATTCATGTGAATTATATATACAAACATGATAGTAAATATTATCATAAAATAACTTTGATGATTGTAAGCACGTATGAAAAATTTAATCCAAGGAAAGGATAGTTGTTTTTAAGTAATACAATACATAATCATGATAATGCATTTTAGAAACATGTGTTAGATTTAAATAAATACGTAAATGAAGTACACATTAATAATAATAATAATAATAATAATAATAATAATAATAATAATAATAATATAAAATTGGCAATGTCAAAGAGAATTAGATAACACACATTATATTTTTGCATAATATAAATCATAACACTAATCATACATTTATACTCAATTATCTCCATATAAATATGTTTTCACACACACACACACACACACACACACACACACACACACACACACACACACACACACACACACACACACACACACACACACACACACACACACACACACACACACACACACACACACAAGTAATAACAGAGTAAAAAATCCATAAAAAAACATCATAGTCAAGAATCACACAAGTATACATGACATGACTAAAATCCTACCCAACATGGACATAACATGGACTATAAGATCAACTGACATAATTAACACATAAAAATGTAAGAAAAAATTATTGTACCCACATAATAAATAAAAAAATATATAAATCACATCAATGATAAGCAATGTCATAATTATTAACATCAAATAAGTATGGAGAAATAAAATTTAGTCTTCATAATCAGTCAATATCATCATCTAGTATATAAAAATGTAATATTCATAAAAGTAACACTCTAATATGTATGAACCAAATAAATTCATGTATAACAAGTATAAATATATTTATGAAATTAATGGATTATCATATAAATATATAACCTAAAAAAGCGTGATAATTTCTTGAGGATGGACATGCCTTAAAATGTATAAAGGTTACTTATCGGTGTGTTCAGCATCATGCATTTGTCCATGTCTCATATGTAACTAGTATATCTTGTATCCTACTCATGGATTATGAAAAAATAATTTACATTGAAAATATATATGTAACTCATCATATATATGAAAAATACATTAAATTTTTATATATTCCCTCAAATCAAGTCATGAATACATCATGGTTTTTAATGTTTTAATAAATATATTTTTTTTTACTTTTTTGAAACACTGATATAAAAAATCACTCAATTAAAAAATTAAGAGAAAGAAACAAGGCTAGAAAATAAAATAATTGCATGGATCCAAATATAAATATCATACATCAACACATAGTTGACACCAAATGTAATACAAAATCAATATAAAGAAGGAAAGTTATATGCCTTAGCTATATGATAAATCCATGTGTCAAAATAGTATATGAAATAACTCATAATAAGTGTATATCACTAGTGGAAAATAGTCACCATGTATGAAACTATAGTAGAATGTGTAGGCATCTACTATATGTGATCATGTAATCTCAATGTGTCATGAAAAAAGATAACATAGATAGTCAATATGTAAAGGTTGGCTATTGGTATTCCACATTTAGGTGTAACATGTATTAATGGATATTTATTAAGAACATATTTATGTAAAATGGTATTGTTAAGAACTCATGTCCTACCCTTCTCTTTGTATTATTAGTGTATTAGTCAGTTTGGACACATATGCTTTGTAAGATGTCCCTTAAGAATATTTGAATTATCCCACATATATGGTAAGTAGTTGTTATAATATATTTAGTATTTAAGTAAGTATTGAGATCCAATGAAGGCATCCATGATTATTTTTTTATCAATTTTATTCAAAGGAGGTTTCCCAATTGAAGTGGCTTCTGCTCTAAAGGTTATTTTGGGTTTTTTTCCAAAGTTCATTTATTTTCTATAGTTTGTAAATATTTACAAAAGGATCCTCATATATGGTATCAGAGCACTTTCTTAGCCTATGGGTAGATTTTGGAGATTTTGTTTTAGTAGTGACTTTTTAGGAGTTGTGCCACTTAAGGAAATATTTTTCCTTGTCTTTGTTTTTTACATATTGAT
Organism: Torreya grandis; assembly: GCA_037957365.1. Lineage (NCBI taxonomy): Eukaryota > Viridiplantae > Streptophyta > Pinopsida > Cupressales > Taxaceae > Torreya > Torreya grandis. The sequence continues at coordinate 337,921 of JARHVA010008789.1, read as the reverse complement.
TATAGGTTCAAATAAGTATAAATATCCATCCACATAGCTATGGGAATTATTTGGACATAAACCCTAAAACTCATTATGAGGAGTACCATAGGAACCCCAAAGTAGCTATCCCATTGAGAGGACCTACTAGTGAAAAGGGAAATGTCCCCATCCCAATTGACTAGTTTCCACCAGTGAGGTAAATGAAGAGCTATCACTTAGGGGTAAATCCATGGCCAAAACTTTTATGGAGAGTCATACTTTTTCAAATAACATTGGTGGCTATAAATACTCTTTAAAACCCTTAAACAATAGAAAATACTTGGGGCCCATGCCTAACATAATAACTTTAGAAGACCAACAATAGAGTGATCATAGTTGAGAAAGGTTTGTCACCATAGACTTGCAGACAAGATTTTGATAGGAGCAACCAAGCAAAAATTTCTAATTTTTCAACATATATTTCTCTCTATATTTTTTTAACACTCAAAATTTCCTAAAACACTTGAAATTGCATTCTATATATTTTTTCCTTGAGGGTCCATATCCAAGTTCTACTTATATTAGCCAAAAATCTTAATTTTTTAATTTTTTGAGTTTTTCCATAACTCATTTAGTTTTTTCCCTCTTGCTTAGAATATTTCATATAATTTTCCTTTACCTTTTTTAATATTGTATCCCTATTGGAAAAATTTCAAGTTTTTCTATTACGATTCCAAAAGTTCCCTTGCCTTCATCAATCCTAACCAAGAGGCACTAAAAATAAGTAAAATTACATTTACTCCTTTTGATTGAGCCCAAATTAATATTTTTACTTATTATCCATGTCTTAGAAAAAAAATTCTATCTTTTTCCAAAAAAAATTGGTTATGGTATCCACCTGTGTTGGCACAAGGATCATGAGGGAATAAATCATAACATTGAAATCCTAGATCATTGAGTTAACTGATATGATGCATGGAGTGAATCAACAAAATATCATTTTAATCAAAAAATTTAAGAGTATTATTTAGAGAATATTTCCTCTTATCCCCACACCTCACATTCACCTAATATGTACTTTCCATGGTTTAATGGTACATATCCTACAAGATCGATATATTGAGTTGAGCAATTCTTCAACATTCATAATACCTATTCTATCAACAAAGTCCCAATTATTTCCTTACACTTAGAATTATTATTTTTTTGATTCACCTAGATGTATTAGTAGGTTAATATAGTGTTCAAAAAACACTTCTCATTTATATATCCAAAGAATCTATTGCATGAGTTGTTGGTTGTGATCTTCCTAAGATCTGTGGTGGAGTAGCAACCAAGCTAAATGACTATTTCAAAAAAAGAACATGTAAATGGTTGTTGGGAGCAACTGTGGTCCTAAATATTTGTGAATATGAAATTAATATGAACTAAATCAAATTAATTATTCCCAAACTCTATATTATAACCCTAATATTGCAAGAATATTTGTAATAACAAGATAAACTACAATGATCTAGTAAAAAAGGGAGCAAATGGGAGGGTAAGGAAGAAAGAAGGTACTTATAATCTTTAATCTAGATATTATGATAGAGATTAAATTTCATCAAGACATGCACTAAACCAATATATAACATGAGCTTTCATAGGCATAAATCCTACTATATATTAGGAAAATGTCTAAGGAAGGGTAATGAAAATAAGAAATCAGGTTCATTGTAAAAGTTTACTTTCATAGAAAAATAGCTTTTACACATCTTCAAGAAAAACAAAGATAACCAAATGATCATAAAATCCTCCAATCAACCTATAATAAGCACAAATTGACAACTCTACTTTAACATATATACCTGTATAATCCATAAAAAATAATTCAAATCTAAATATAAAATTAAATAACTAAGGAAGCAACCATGATAGAAAACACATGACAAATAATAGACAAACTTTGTACAATTCCTTTCTTGTACTTAATACTCCAAGTTTAAAAAGTAATTTTGGATCTAAGAAATCCACCACCCTTTACAATTGGTAATACCTAGTTTATATAGACAATTCATGAGATATGTCAGTTAATCCTTCTCAACATGCAATCGGACAAGTGTGAACATACAACTTCACAAGTGTCATAGACAAGTATTCCTTTATATATGATTTATGACCAATGACCTTGTTTAAATATGACTAACTAGACATAAAAATTCATTACATGTTGTCCATGCATTTATAGAATAGAATATTTATTTGAAAGGAGTTATAGGGTCTTTAACTCAAAAGAATATATCGTGTCAACTTAATTGACCTTTGAGATGCTTCTATAACTATAACCTTCTCTTGTTCTATCACCATTTCTTAATTTTCATATTCACTAGCTAGATTAAGTCTAAGACATGTGTGTTCATGTTTCTAATCTTCATTGGTTTAGGAATCTAATGTGTCGTGTGAATGTGGTAATACCTATGCTAATATATCCATTTTATTAAAAAATGTGACCATTGTTGCCTTTAGACATGTGTCCTTACCTCGTGTTCTCTGAGGTTAGATCATATTTTCACTATTGATATTTTTGGAGTCTATTAGCATTATATTTCATTGCAATCCATTGATCTTCATCTCCAATATCATGAGATTATGCCACATGGTAACATCTCATGAGATCCAAGATATATTCATCATTTGGGTGCTATTGTGCCACATGGAAGCCTCTCACTTGCTCTGAGATCCTTTGAATTATTGACCCTCATTTTGTATCATTAGGCCATCCTTGTCCAAGTTCATGCAGTCCATTAGATCTTGTCTTCCTTAGTACATGTACTCTGTAGGATCTTTCTATTAAGCTCTGGGATCATGCTACTTGGTGAATCCTTGCTTGTCTTAGGGCTCTTAAAATTTGAACTTAAGCTTTATATTGCATCTTTAGGTATCCCACTAAGATGGTGATACTTTTTAATCTCATGATGTTGTTAGATCCTTTTAAAATTTCAACCTTTTTATATATGTTAGATATTTAAGCCACCCCCAAGATGGTGACACTTTTCACTCTCACAGAGCTCTTAAAAACTTTGACATCTTAACTTTGATCTCGCATCATTAGATCATCTTTGAGTGAGAAAAAGAGTACCATTGGATTTTTTCCTTGACTTATTGACCTTTTAACTTGACATGTGGGTCATTGATTTCATTTTAAAGCCCCAATATCTCACCACCTTTTGCCTTAAGGTTTGTCCTTTTCTACGAGCATAAAATTTAAGACATAATTGTTTATAGACTTAAAGGACTTAGCATAAATAAATTAGATTAAAGTTTTTTTCATGTCAATAAACATGATTAAAAATTTTAATATAAATTTTAAGCTAAGTTCAAAAAATAATAAAAGAGTCCCCTCATTAATTATTCCTTGTGAACCATAATATATAAATGACCTAGCATAAATATTTTACACTAACGTCTAAGTTGTATTGATAAATAAGACTAGGACCTAGGCTAAATTTTAAACAAAGTATATAATAAAGTGCTTCTCATGCAAATTTAAATAAAATGACCCACATAAATATGAATTTGATTCAAAAAAACCTGATCCAAGGTAATTAGAATGAGGGTTTTAATATGACCAAACATAGATTCAATTTATTTTAATAGACCAAAGGTAGTAAAATATCAAATTAAATCATGAAGATAAAACATTGTCCATTCCAGATGGACTCCATTAATATTTCAACCTGAAACACAAATATTCAAACATTTTCACAATAGATAAAGTCAAATTAAGATAATGCTCTAACTAGAAAACTTAAACATGATGAGAACCATGATATTCCAATAATGCACTCTGGTTAAGTGGATGTTCAATTTATAACACAAATTAGAAAAAATTAAAAAAAGGGTCCCCATTTTTATGAATGAGGGTATGTTGACCTAAACAAATAATAACTTCTAAGGGAAACATAGCAATATGTTAAAATTCAAATACTCTTGGTTTAGACTAATAACTAAGTTACCTATTCCACATAATTAGATACTAATATTAAGATCAATACATAATTAAAATAATTATTAAAAATGCATAATTAGGATAAAACATAAAAATTTAGTCATGTTGTGTGTGTTATTTGATTCCACTTACTGTTTGTCATGAGATTTAGGGAACAACTTCCCGATTCATGACCTTGACCATTAACACTAACTTGTAACATATTTAGATGTTCATTAAGAACAATGATTTATATAGGGAAGGCTTGGTCATTAATATTATGTTATCCATGCATTGATAACCCCAATATAGATACCTTTATCTCCACTTAAGTCCTTGCTCCACTACCAAACATGTGTTTATAGCCCAGGTGGAGATTACTAAAATCACCTCTGCGTAGAAAGATCTTGAATTTTTCAATAAGGATCTTATTTTTATATTTTAAAAATCAGTTTTGAATCTATATAAAAGGTTTGAAACCAAGTTATCTAGGTCTTATATTTGGTCAAGTTTTTTGATCTTCAGGTAATCATCCTTGGTTACAAACTTTGTCCCAGGTAATAATGTTTATTAAGTACAAACATGACTATGTTTCAATAATCTAAAATTTCATATCACTTAAGAAATAATTATTAGATTCAATATTATATTATAACAAGTCTTAAAATCATGAATAAAAATTAACCTATCCATTAGTCTTTGTTAGTTTTTCCAAACTATAACATCAAGCTCACATTTCAGCAATCCATGATCAATCAATGTTGAGACCTAATACCTACATTTATAAACTATGAAATTCTTGATAAATTAGGTGAAATTTGAATTGAGGGATATCCAAAATTACTTATTAAAAATCAAGGAACAAATCAAAAAATTAAAACACACCAAACAAAAATCAAATAAGTAAACAAATATATATAAACACTATGCACAAACAAGGGACAGGAAGGAAATAAATAATAAATAAACTAATCTAAATCCTAACCTAAATCCATAAGGAACCTACCTTCAAGATAAAATGTAATGTTATTTAGTTTACCATATTAAATTTAATCATTATTTCTTCCATTCAATGGCCTATTCTTGTAGATAGGTGCACCACTATGATTGTGTCTTCTGTATGATACAGTTTGGTTTCCCACCTCCATTTTCAAGTGCATGGATTGAAGATATGGATCCAAGATCCAATAATATTCTTCCCAAATTCTTATTTATTTCATCATAAATGATATATCTACTTCATTTAAATATTGATCATGATTTGTATCATTCATCTTTCATGGTTGGATTATGAACTCAATTAGTATTCTTGGATTGATGTCTTCATTAGGATTGAGCTCATCTTGAAAGGCCTCTTCATCATAATCAACTAAAAGGACATGAGATTCATTTGTAACCTTATCATTTTAATTAGTCTTATCACATACTTCCAAACTTTTTAAGGTGTCATATGGAAATTCTTGATCTGCTACACTTGTTTCATCTTCTATGCAGAATGGTATCTGTGTATGCTTGTGTCTTCTGTATGATGTAGTTTGGTTTCCCACATCCATTATTAATCACATGGATTGAATATATATATCCAAGATCCAATCATATTCTTCCCAAATTATTCTTTATTTCATTAGGAATGTTATCTCTTCTTCACTCAAAGACTGATCATGATTTGTATCATTGACCTTCCATGGTTGGATTATGAACTTTGCTGGTATGATTGAATTGATGTATTTAGTAGGATCTAGCTCCTATTGAAAGGAATATTCATCATAATAAACTTAAAGTACATTTAATTTTAAACCTTTCCATTTGAATTAGGTTGATCACCTACTTCTAACCTTTTGAAGGTATCATATGGAAATTCTTGGTCTGCTACACTTACTTCATCTTCTGTGCCGAATGGTGTTTGTGTATGCTTATGTCTTATGCATGATGCATTTTGGTTTCCCACCTCCATTATCAAGTGCATAGATTGAAGATATATATCTAAGGTCCAATCATATTCTTACCAAATTCTTATTTATTGCATTAGGAATGTTATCTCTACTTCATTCAAAGACTGATCATGATTTGTATCATTCACCTTCCATGGTTGGATTTTGAACTCAACTGGTATGCTTGGATTGATGTCTTCATTATGATAGAGCTCATATTGAAAGCCCTCTTCATCATAATCAATTGAAAATACATAAGATTCATTTTCAACCTTAACATTTGAATTAGGTTGATCACCTACTTCCAACCTTTTGAAGGTGTCATATGGAAATTCTTGGTCTACTATACTTGCTTCATCTTCATCTTCTATGCATAATGGTGTTTGTGTATGATTGTGTCTTCTGTATGATGTAGTTTGGTTTCCCACCTCTAATCTCAAGTGCATGGATTGAAGATATGGATCCAAGATACAATCATATTCTTTTTAAATTATTCTTTATTCCATCATAAATGTTAGCTTTGCTTCATTCAAAGATTGATCATGATTTGTATCATTCACCTTCCATGGTTGGATTGTGAATTCAACTGGTATTCTTAGATTTATGTCTTCATTAGGCTCATGCTCATCTTGAAAGGCCTCTTCATCATAATCAACTAAAAGGACATGAGATTCATTTGCAACCTTACCATTAGTATTAGGTTTGTCACCTACTTCCAACCTTTTGAAGGTGTCATATGGAAATTATTGGTCTACTACACTTGCTTTAACTTCATCTTCTATGCATAATGGTGTCTCTTATATCTAATTGATTACCACCTCATCCTAATTTGGGATATCTAGAATGACATTATTGTCTTGGAATACCTCAATTTATTTCAAATTTTCTTGGTAGAAATGTTTCCACTAGTTAGCTTCGTTAGGGATATCATTAATTCTAGAAATGACCTCATATGAATTGTCCTCATAGCTATCTTCTAAAGGGATGTCACATTGTATTTGATCTTGTTCATGGGATTATTGATCTTGAATGGCTATTCCTTATTCTATATCATCTTCAGGTTCATGTTCTTCTTCAAATGGAAAATCAAAAGCCTCCACCATAAAGGATTTAAATTTCCTTGTAAATCTAGATGTCCCTACAACATTATCTTGATTAAACAAAGGTTCACATATATCTTTTTCATTTTGATATGATTCAACGATATTACAATGATCAGTTAGACCTATATCACAAAGATTCATTTCATGTACATTCTTAGATGACCTATTATTGCTATTATCATGAAACTAATTTATAGGCTTATTAAATCTTTGAGAAGCATAGTTTTTATTGGATTCTTCCCCAGTATTGCCCACTTTCTTTTGCAATTGAATAAAATCAGTGCTCAACTTTTGAACCATCTTAAGTATGGATTCATTCTCATTATTTGGTGCTTCTGAGTGAACTAAATCTCTTTGTCCTTGTGGATGAAATCCATTTTTAGTATTATTCATGGACCCCAAATTGTTCTTAGAATGGGGATGGATTAAGGGTAATTGGTTCAATACTAGTGTCTAATTTAAGGAAGACACACTTTGATTGGCATTAGGAATAATATTTATTAACTAGAAATTGGGGTTGAAATTTTAGATAACATATGAAATCTAACCTTGAGGCTGCATTTGATCACTGATTATTACAACTTCAACATAGGCCAAGGCCAACGTGTTTATGAATCCAACATATCTTTTAAGAAACACAAAAGTGACGGGATCCAAAGTATCCTCATAAATATCTAAGGCTAAAGCCTCATCAGGTTTTTAATAATCTATGGTTATATTGAACATCTTATGGAATATGGGATTAAAGGATATTATGGGATTAATGGGATCTCTTTTAACTATGGTAAACTATTGGTACAAGACACAAGGATTGATGATTTTTCCAAATGTCAACAAATTAATCATTAAAGTTATTCCAACTAATAATGTAGTTCTCAGGTAGGTTAAGGAACCATTCATATGTAATATATTTTATAGAAAATGGAAATAATCTACATGCTACATCTTCATGAACTACATTCATAAGTTCAAAGTAGCCTTAAATCTTTTAACATGTTCTTCAACTATGATAACATTATTAGGACTAAAAGAAGGAAAATACCTTTTAGGATTTTTTGGTAAGTCATGTACCTAAGTAGGCACATTGATAGAAGATTCACCTAACCACACCATTCCTTGATGAGGATTTTACTTGTGGTATTTCTAGCTCCAAAATTCTGTTTATAATAAAATATAGAAACTAAATCTTTGCAAAGACAAATGGATCCTAAAATTTTTGCAAAACTTTCCCATAGATTTTCATTTAATTGCTATATTTAGATAAATAAGCTAAAAGACTAGTCTAAAACCATTTATAACAATGATATTTAAAAAATGAGCTAATAATAACACAAATATGCAAAGAATCAACTAATATTTGAACACAATTCATTGAAATTAGCAAACATACTTAAAAGTCATAGAGCTTTAGCTTAGCCCTCCTTCTAGTACCAATATTCCCCCATTAATGCATCTAGATGTATCAATGGGTTCATATAGTTTTTAAGAAACACTTATATTTTTTATATCTAAATAATCTATTACATTAGTTGTTGGTTGTGATCTTCCTAAGGTCTGTGGTGGAGTAGTGGCTAAGCTAAATGATTGTTTCACAAAATGAACATGTAAATGGTTGTTGGGAGCAACTGTGGTCCTAAATATTTGTGAATATGAAATTAATTTGAAATAAATCCAATGAATGATTCCCAAACCCTAAAATTTAACCCTAATATATAAATAATATTTACAATGATAAGTTAAACTATAGTGATCTGGGCAAAAAATAAGTAAAAGGGAGGGTAAGGTAGAAAGAATATGTTTTTGATATTTAATCTAGATATTATGATAGATCATTAATTTCATCAAGACATGCACTAAACTAATATATAGCATAAAATTTCATAGGCACAAATCCAACTTTAAATTAGGCAAATGTATAAGGAAGGGTAATGGAAATAAGAAATTAGGTTCACTATAAAGGTTTACTTTCATAGGAAAATAGCTTCTACACATCTTCAAAAAATGAAAAGAGAATGAAATGAACATAAAATCCTACAATTAACTTATCATAAGCACAAATTTACATATTTGCATTGACATCTTTGCAGTAACATATGCACATCCAGAATCCATAAAAAATAATTCAAATCTAAATATCAAACTAGATAACTAAGAAAGTAGCCATGATAATAAACACATAGATAAATAGTAGAGAAAGTTTATAGAATTCCTGACTTGTACTACTTGATCTAAGTTTAAAAATTATTTTGGTCTATAAGAAATCCCCCCCTCCCTTTATAATTGGTGATACCTCCTTTATATAGATAATTCATGAGATATGCCAGTCATTCCTTCTCAACATGTAACTGGACAAGTGTCAACATGCAACTAGACAAGTGTCATAGACAAATATTCCTTTACAAATGATTTATGACCAATGACTTTGTTTAACTATGACTAACCTAACATAGCTATGTGTGACATGTTGCCCATGACTTTATATAATAGAATATTCCTTTGAAAGGATTTATAGGGGCCTTAACTTAAAATAATATACCGTGTCAACTTAATTGACCTTTAAGATCCCTATGTAACTATAGCCTTCTCTTGTTATGTTTCCAAATATTAATTTTAATATTTTCTATCCATATTAAGTCTAAGACATGTGTGTTCATATTTATGATCTTCACTGGTTTGAGAATCTAACGTGTTATGTCAATTCGGTAATACCTACGCCAAGTTGTCCATTTTATTAAAAAACACGATCATTATTTCCTTTTGATTCATGTCCTTACCTCATTCTCTCTCAATCCAAATCAAGTTTATATCATAAATTTATTTTTACGTCCATTAAAAATAGTTTTCATTATGATCTATAGATATTTATCTTAGAGCTCATGATATTATGCCATGTGGTAGCATCTCATGTGATCTAAGATCTTTTCATCATTTGGGCACTATCATGCCATTTAGAATCCTCTCACTTGCTCTAAGATCCTTTGAACTGTAAACCCTCACTTAACACCATTAGATCATCCTTGTTCATGTTGATTCGATCCATTGGATCTTATCTACTTGAGTGAACATGCTCCATAGGATCTTTCCATTAAGCTATGGGATCATGCCACTTGGTGAATTGTTGCTTGTCTTAAGGCTCCTAACTTTTGAACTTACGCTTTCGATTGGATCTTTAGGCAACCTAATGAGATGATGACACTTATCACTCTTTTGGTGCTCTAATATTCTTTTAACCTTTCAATTTTTTTCTCTACATTACATCTTTGAGCTACCCTCAAGATGGTGAAATTAGTCACTCTCATGGAGATATTATAACCTTTGACATTTAAACTTTGATCTCATGTTGTTAAATCATCTCCAAGCAAGAAAATGCATACTGTCAGATCCTTTCCTTGATTTATTGACCTTTTAACTTGACATGTGGGTTATTGATATCTTTTTGAAGCTCTAAGATCTCACCACTTGTCGCCTTTGGTTTTGTCTATTTTTGTGGGCATAAAATTAAAGACAAGTGTTTGGAGACTTAAAGGACTTAGCATAAATTATTCAGACTAAGGTTTTTATTATGTCAATAAAAATGATTAAAATTTTAATATAAATTTTAAGCTACGTTCAAAACATAATAAAAGAGTCCCCTCATTAATTAGTCCTTGTGAACCATAAGATATAAAGGACCTAGAATAAAATATTCTAGACTAATGTCTGAGTTGTATTCATAAATATGACTAGGACCTAGGATAAAGTTTTAATGAATTCTAAAATAAAGTGCTTCTCATGAAAATTTAAATAAAATGACTAGCATAAATTTGAACTTTATTCAAAAGAACATGATCTAGGGTAATCAAAATTAGGGTTTTAATATGACCAAACATTTATTCAACTTTTTTTAACAGACCAAAGTCTATTAAAATATCAAATCAAATCAAGAAGATCAGACATTGTCCATTTTAGATGGATTACATTAATCCTACAACCTAAAACACAAAGATTAAAACATTAACATAATAAATAAAGTAAAATTAAGATTGTGATATAACTAGACAGCTTTAACATGATGAGAACCATGATATTCTAATAATGCACTCTGGTCATGTGGATGTTTAATTTATATCACAAATTAGCAAAATTTTAAATAAGGGTCCCCATTTTTAAGAATGGGGGTATGTTGACCTCAATATAAACATTGTAATGATACCATTAGTATCTCAAGTCGAATGATGAACCTAATATAAAAACTTTCCATCCTTATTTATGGGTAGGTTTGGTCCCTTATTTGAGGTCTTTATAGGAGGTCTCACCAAACATTTCCAAGCATGCACCATTCATTATTATTAGATAGAATATGAGAAACTGGTTAATCACATTGAAGGGTTATGAGGTGAATTATTCAAGAGTTGTTATATTAGTGGCTTCAAAGATCCATTATGTTTAGAGGTGAAAATGTTTCTACCCAAAAACATGATGGATGCATTGTATCTAGATAAGTTGGTAGAAGATAAACTCTCAGCACAATGTTGACCCCCCACTTTCCCACCCATGAAGAACATAGTGAACCAATGGCCATCCACAACTACACCAATTAATCTCCTCACTAAGGAAGAGAGGTGGGATTATAAAGATAAAAGATTAAAGGGTCACATATGTGTCACACAAAATCTCTACATTTTATATGTATTATCACTATCAAAGAAGGATAATGAGCATGATATCTACGAATTCAAAGATGTTCAAGAAAAATAAAGACCCCCTTAGAGGACTTAATGGCTCAGGAGACTCAACCAAAGATATATCTACATTCATTGGTAGGTGTTACCACACCTCAAACCATGAAGGTCAAGGAATTATTTAAAAATAACCCTCTCATAATCCTCATTAACTCTGACAACACTCATAATTTCATCGATCCCACACTGTTAAGCAAATAGATTGATTTGTACACCCTTGTTATAGATTTGAAGTCATGATTATTAATGGGAAAAAATTTATATACAAATGGGAGTGTCATAATGTGCATATCATGATAGGTTATTACACTCTTTTCTTATATATATTTTCCCTACCCTTATGAGGATGTGATGTGGTCTTAGGGGCATAGTGGTTATGCACATTGGGACTTATTCTATGGGACTTCTCTAACCTTTGGATGAAATTCATAGATAGTGGCTAGAATCACACATTAAAAAGGTTAATTCCTAGATCTGATCACATCATTAGTTCCCGTTGCATGGAAAAACTTATAAAGAAAGGATCAAATGGGGTCATTACTAAACTTCATTCCATCTAACTCTAACTCCCCACTACTACTAACTACCCTGATGATTTATAATCTATCCTCAAAAAGATGTAACCATTTCTATAGAGCCAATCGGTTCCCCCCTTCACACCTTGAAGATCATCACATTATAATACTTTCAAGAAGCATCTCACCTTGCATATGACCATATCATTACCTCCATCTATAAAAGACTGAGATTGAGTAGCTAGTATAAGAACTACTCAAGTCTAGAGTTATTCACCCTAACACTATCCCATACTCATCCCTAGTTTTTTATCCACAAAAGGATGAGTCATGGAATTTATACATTTAATTCCATGACATTAACCACATCACTATCAAAGATAAATTCCCAATTCTAGTCATCGATGAGCTTCTTGATGAACTCCATGGGGATAATTTTTTCTCCAAATTATATCTCCATTCAAACTATCAACAGATCCGTGTGCATGATGATGAAATTTAAAAGACAAACTTATACACTCATGATGGTCACTATGAATTCTTTGTCATTACACTTGGTCCTATAAATTCCCCTTCAATATTTTAAGAACTAAAAAGTAAAATCTTTCACTCTTTCCTTTGTCAATTTGCTTTGGTTTTCATTAATGATATTTTGATCTATAATTACACATTGGTTGAGCATCTTCAACATATTTACAAGGAATTTAAACTTCTAGTATATGATCAATAATGTTAAAAATAGTCCAAGTTTTCCCTCAATTAAGAGGAATTTTAATATCTAGGGCACATTATTTTTATCAGTGGGGTCCATGTGGATCTAGATGAATTAGTGCCATGCAACATTGGCCTAAACCAATAACCCTTAAGTTATTTCATGGCTTCCTTGGCTTTATAGGATAATATTTCAAGTTCATCAAGGATTATGGAAATATTTTAGCTCCCTTTAATTTCTTATTAAATATGTATGCATTCACATGGGATGTTGTAGCTGACTAGGCATTCATGGTATTCAAATAGGATATACATAACACACCATTTTTAACCATACCAAACATCATCAAAACTTTCACCATTGAAAATGATGCCTATGTAGATGGCCTAGGTTTTATTATTCTCTAAGAGGTTCATCCTATTTATTTCACTATCAAATCCCTTTCTGGACAAAATTTGGCTTTGTCTACATATAAAAAGGAAATGATGGCAACTATGCATGTAGTACAATAATGGTGGCCATACTTACCTAGGAATTATTTTTGCATCAAAACCAATCACTAGAGTTAAAATATTTCTTATAAAAATGGGTCTCGTCATCAAGAAAACATAAATGGGTTAGCAAACTCATGGAATATGATTATGAGATCACTTAAAATAAGGGTGAAGACAATGTCATGGATGATTGTCTCGCATGCATAATCGAGGACTAGACATCCCTTTATACCATTTCCCTACCTATTCTGAACTGGTTGGAATATATATACCAAGGGTATGAAAATTATACCTTCTTACACCACCTCATTTAACAATTGGCAAATAACCCATCTACACTACCACATTATTTATGGGATGGTGATTCTCTATGATACAAGGGTCATCTGGTACTTCCCATAGTATACACCTTCATCAATCCATACTCTATGAAATCCATGTTTCTCCATCAGTAGGGAACTTAGGATTTCTTAAAACATAAGATTAGGCATGTAAAAAGTTATTTTAAAAGGGGATACAAGGGGAAATTAAATAAACTATGGTTAAATGTGATACCTTATAATGCAACAAAGGTAAAACAATAATGATTCCTAGTTTTCATGAGCCCTTTCCCATTCCTAATAGGATCTAGATACATATTTATATGGATTTAACTAAGGGGATCCTAAAGTTTGGAGGAAAAATAATGATCCTAGTCATGGTAGTTTGCCTCTCCAAATATAGTCATTTTTGTTCCCTCAACCATCCCTATACAACCTCCAAAGTCGCATAAGTTTTCTAGTATTAGATATTCCATATTTATGGCATACCTTCTTCAATTGTATCTAATCATGATGAAAATTTCACTAGTCATTTTTGGATGGATTTATTCTAATGCATAGACAAAAAAATTAAATATGAGCTTCAAGTATCACCCCCAAATAGATGGCTAGATAGAAATTATCAATAAATGCTTGGAAACATTCCTTCATTATTTTGCTTAGAAATAATAACAATATTGATCAAAGTGTCTTCCCCTCATAGAATGGTGGTATAATAATTCTTACCATAATTATACTAAAATGGCTCTAGATGAAGTAATTTATGGTCAATTTCCCCCAACACTTCTCCAGTATACCCCTAGAAGTTCACTAGTTAATGAGATCGACACTACTCTCTAACATTAGGATCAGATTCTTAGTCCCATGTGAGGCAATATCCATGTATAATAGAACCTAATGAATAATTAGGATGATTAACACTAATCTAAGCACACCTTTCACCCTAACAATATGGTTTTTCTTCATCTACAACCATAGAAACAATCATCCCTGAAACTAAATGACCATTATAAGCTTGCTCTAATGTTTTATGGGCCATATAAGGTTCTTTAACAGATTGGGTCTATTTCTTATAGGTTGTAGCTTCCACCTTACTCCCAATTTCACCCAGTCTTTCATGTCTTATATTTGAACAATTTTTTTAGAACCACCATTAGAGTGTAAACAATTTTATTATAACTTGATAATGAAGGCTTCATCCTCAAACTGGAAGTAGTCTTAGATGCACTTACCAACTTTTCTCTTGTTCAATCATAGAAGTCTTAATTTAGTGACACAACATGGAACTAGAAGATTCAACATGAAAACCAATATTCCAAATTAAAAAATGATTCCCACATTGAAATATTTGAGGAAAAACGTTTTTCTAAGGGGGTGGGGATGTTAGGAACTTGTGTCCCATCCTTTTATTTACATTATTAGTGTTTAATTTCTATGGTTGCATATGCTTTGTAAGTAATCCCTTGAGCATATTTGAATTATCCCACATACATGGTAAGTATTATTTTTTTAAATAGATTTAGTATTTAAGTAAGTGTGGAGGCCCAATTAAGGCATCCACAAATATTAAAGTATTGATCTTACTCAAAGGAGGTTGTCCCTCAAAATGTCCTATAATCTAAAGGTAATTTTTGGTTATTTTCCAAACTTTATTTCATTGTTCATTTATTTTTTGTAGTTCATAAATTTGTACAGAAGGATCATTAGAGGTATGTATACACATGTATTTGTTTGATAACTAATGTGAATGTCTAGTTTAGGAAAATTTATTGAAAGGTAAACACCAATGAAACACAATAACAAAGTAAAATCCAAGGGCTAAATGAATGGTCAATTTTCAAATCATATGTGCATGTAAAAATATAAAAATGGAAGAAACAATCTATAAACTTAGGAGAGGGTGATAAAGTAATAAATTAATAAGAATCTATCTGAAATAAATTATGTCTAAGCCACCATAGCAATATAGGTTAGGAGTGAAAACCTATGATCACGTCAAGGGATGATCAGGTGTAGGTCCTATATTAATTTCTTCAAACTTTAAACACCATTATAAAAGATTAAATTGAATCATAATTATGTTAAATATATTTTGTTTTGAAGCATAATTTATGTCATAATTTTTATTATCTAATGTTTTCATTGCATTTTGTAACACTGAAAGAGATAAAATACTCTAGAAAACTATGTGTACTAAATAGATATTATTCAATCATCTTCTTATGTTGAATTAATTAGTATATCTCATGAGTATATGAAGTGTTGGAATATATGCATAATGTTGAGAGAATAAGAACCTTAATGGTTGTAATTTATTATATTTTGATATAATTCATTGGTTAAAGCTTGATCCTTAATAGGAAATTGAGATTATTTTTTTCCTTGTCCATTTTTTGGTGGCTAATGTTTTTTTGGCATTCAAGATGTACAAGAATTTGCAAAACTCAATGTTTTAGGTTCTTATATGGAACCCATCATTATGAAAAATGTTTTATTTATAAAAATATATTTTACAATATAAATAAGATCTTTTTAAATGATTGGCTTTCCATATTCCCCTAAATTATTATTTTTTCATTAATTTTATTAGAGGCTTCCATGGTTTACTTAAAGATGATGGATTTAATTTAAGTAAATCATGGAAACCTCTAATAAAATTAATTAAAAAATAATAATTTAGGGGAATATGGAAATACAATCATTGATTAAGATCTTATTTATATTCTAACATCTCTTTTTGGAAATAAAACATTTCTCCTGATGATGGGTTCCATAGAAAGACCTAAAAAATCAAGTTTTGCAAATTCTTGTGCAGTGTTTCCAAAATTTTCTTTTCCAAATAATTTCCACCACCAAAGCTTAAGATAGTCAATTCAAGATGTAATTGTACCCATGTTAGGATGTGTCTAATGTTTTTATATGTATGTATTATCTTATTGGAGTTTGATTAAATATCCTTGGGAAAAAAATAAAATGGCATATTTGATGATATCTAATGTTGCTTCTATTTTATATAACCATAATTTTTCAAATATAAAATTGAATACTATAATGTTAGGTACTATGGAAAATGATGTTTCCACTATATTAGGTTGAATTAGAAAATTGACATCCCATAACGATCCCTCATAGGTATTTCAAGTTTTAATTCATTATCATTATGCGTTATTAAAAAATTAATGATGAATGCATTTATTTTACCTTATCATTAAAAAAATAACTTGCATATGTTCATGTTTTGTGAAAAATAAAATAACCATTGGTTCTTTTTCAGGTTGATTTTGTGGTGTATGACCCTTAGAAACCACAAGGGATATATTGCCTTTATTATATTATGAAAAAGATGAAAGTGGAGGAGTTGAATCTTATATTTTTTAATTAGATTTATCAAATGTAATTATATTATTATCCATAAGTTATTCAATATTTTTATAAGGTAAAATAGTTGTCATATTTATTCCCATTTATTTTATGATAGTTAAAAATTGACCTTTCCCCTAATTTTTCGCAATGAATGCAAGACAATACCTAAAAAACAATAATGTGATTAGTTTCATGTTATGTAATAGTAATAAAAAGGCACTTTGATTTTCCCTAATTCTTCAAAACTTAGTAAGTTTTTTAATAATATAAGAGGAAGGGATTTTAAAGGGTTCAATCCAATTACTTACCTTATATGTAAGATCTTTCTTAAATGGAAAATAAATTTGGATGCTTGAGAATTTTTATCCTTGTGAATATTTATTGTCATAAGAAAAGGCATGTGAATGAAAATGATCACTTTAATAATGAAGGTTATCATATTAAAGTCACTTAAAATAACCATTCACATGATAGAATTATTTTTAACTAAATGGGGGTAAGATACATTTGATAAAAAATGAATCTATTCTCCAAATTAAGTTTTTGATATATCAAGCAAATTATTGTATTTTTAATCTTAACATATAATCTTTCATGGGTTTGTCATGAACTTGTTAAATGTTTTGGAGGTGTTATAATGTTAACCCATGGCTTATCTTAGTGTTAAAATTTATTAAGAAATAATCCTCAAGTTTTAAGAAAAAAATACAGAGACATTAGGTAGGGTATAAAACTAATCTATTGCAAGACCTTTTAAACATGGTGGAATGTTTGTATTAATACTACCCTATCACGTGCATTTTTTCTAAGGGAATATAAAATGTGTTAAATATGTATATGGGGTTCTCTATGACCATAAAAAAGTGAAATATAAGCATGATAAATACTCATGGATAAGTATGATTAAGTATTATACATACTTTAGTTGTCCTTGTAAAACATCACTATCAACCAAGCATTGGATGCTATTGAATCTAAGGTGAATGTATTGAATATTTTTTTAAGGTCTCAAATTTGATGCATCATGGACATAAATTTAATAATGTGAATGGGATTTTAAATTTACATTCAAAAGTCTCGTTTCACCACATATATCAAACATGGGTGAAAAAAATTCATTAAAAGTAGAAATATGACTTTCACTACATATGATTCCTTAGAAGCATTATTACATTACATGTGAATAGAATCATCATTATAAGGCATGAATATAATCATCATTATAAGGCATAAAGTAATGAAATATAAAATAATTAATATCATGATACATATCATGTGTGTCATCTATCTATTTTGTTTGTGTGTCTAAAAAAAATAAACCATGTTCATTCATAAGCTTAATAATATCAATAAGTATAAAGGTTGATTACATTTTACTAGGTATTCTTTCTACCCTAGGACTATGATAAGGATCTATTGAAGGATAGGGAGATCTAGTATCTTACATGTCACTTGCATCATTAATTTGACCTATTCCTCCTTCAATACAATTTGACAAGGATACATAACTAGAATACCAATCCCAATAATAAAATATTATCATGTCATCATTTGTATGATCATTTTCATATTCATTTGGATAAGTATAAGGTAAATTATTCCTAGAAAACAAAATTTATATAGAATAGGAAATTTTAAGTTTTAAAGGTTGTATAGGCACAAAAACTTAAAAAAAAATAAGATAAGGAAGAAAACTACAAGTGTTAACCCAAAGATAAGGGAAAAAATACAAACCCTAAAATAAAAATTAAAACATTAATAAAAATATTAAACATAGGGTTTCTACACTTCAATTATTTATCAAATTCACCATAATTTTTTACCTATCTTACATATAATAGATATATAATAATTGAAACTATGCATTAATTTATATTATAAAAAATATGGAAATAAACTTAAAAAATAATTTAAAAAGGGTTATTTTATATTAAAACTACATGATTTAAAATAAAATATAGATATGATCTACGTAGTTTATTTTTATTGTCTATTGATCACTTAAAATTAATACATAATATATAGATACTATATACATAATTTTTCAATTACTTAAACCTAAAATAAAGGATAAAAATTTGTTTGTACACTACTAATAAATTGAGACTCCTACAATATCTAGTACTATTAGGATTCATTGGTAGTTTTTATGCATATAAATTATTTAAAACTTTTATTACTACACTATAATATATTAATCTGTGTACGCAATTATTTAATACTATGAGTTGATACCTTTTTCAATTGTTTTTTATTTAACCCTAGTTGTGCTTAATTGACCATAAGATACCCTAAAGAATGGGTTAGTATTTTGTATTGGACACCCAAAACCATGATCTACTAATTTTTTAAGCATTCGTATGTTCTATTAATCATAAGAGGGTTGAAACAACACATAGTTCTCTCACTTATGTCTCTATGTGTCCAAAATTGTGAACAATCTAGAATTTATTTGTCTTTCGATCATTGATACTTAGCACCATGCCACTTTGAATCTTCATATTCAAATTTCACTATATATACTACTCTAGGATTAATCCTTTCATATATGGGATGCCTATATGCCTTTTAAATAAATTTCTAATATATTATCAAGATAATAATAATTTTAAGGGTAATTTGTATATATAGGTGATATTTCATTAATTTATTGGTATGAATAACTCTTGAAAGTCTAGGTAAACTTTATGTAAACTTATAGATTTTAACAACACTAGTTAATGGCCCATATAAAATAATAATAAAGGGATACCCATGTGGTAACCAAAAATTTCTAGGATTATGGGTTATGTCCTAGAAGTGAATAAAAAAATCTAAGATATAGATAAAGTCTTTAAAGGATTCTAAAGGGACTTTTATATAGACTAAGATGGTATTTATTAATTCCGTATATGAAATAGATGTGGGTAAGAAAGTATATGGGTAGGGCGATAAAGGAGTAATGTGCTCAAAACTTAGATATATGTGTAATCTCCAATAATGTCAAATTATTCCAAAGTTGATATTTCCAAAGTGTCAAAGACAAAATCTAAGTGTAATCAAATACATAAATGGTTTTTAAATATATTATTAAGTTTACCATGATCCCATTTAATGAAAAAGTAGAGGAAGTGGACTATATTTAACATATTTTTTTAATTTTAGGAAAATAATTCCTAAAAGAAGAAAAAAAAACAAGAACCCTTGTTTTGTTTTCATTCCTAAGAAAATGAAAGTTTTGATAACAGGTAAAGCATGTGATTTTTTAAAGAAGTTAAATAGTTTTTATTTGAGTATAAGGAGATCATACATTATAGACAATGTAGATAGAGAATACACATTACAGATAGAGAATACAATTTTGTGATTTGCAAGTTTCATGTGAAGATGGTAAGTAAAGATCATACAATTTATATTCTATAGACTATATTAAATGACCTAACTCAGACTAAAATATGAATTTAATTACCAATAATATGAAAGCTCTCCTCATTTTATGGGATGAAATATGGAGGTAAATGATTCATATCAATATTAAAGATCAATAGATATAAATAAAATATAAACAAGTAGTGGCATTATGGGTCCACTACATACCATCATAAAGATAAGATTCTATCAACATGATTGATAGTTGGAAATAATCTATCAACATACCTGATATCTTAGTACCTTTTGTGACATGGTGAGGTTCATGAGGATACAAAGGGATAATGTTCCCACATTCATGTTGATAGATACACCCTATCAATAGTCTTTTAAAGATTATTATCTAATTTAATCATCACCCCAAAATTCATATTCTCCTTGTGGGGTGTAGGCATTATTATATCTTGGGTCAAAAGTGACATTTGGATAGATGTATAGTGCATAAAGAATATAGATTAGCTATCTTAGAGTAGTATGAGGAAATTGTGCTTAATGAGTGATGGTGAATCTTCATCATAGATCAAAAACCAATTAACCAAGTGTCCTTAGTCAAGTATTTAGATGATGATTTTGAATACAAAATAATTCAAATTTAACTCTAAAAGGAATCCTTAGAGTAATGAAAATATCATGCACTTGATCGAAAGTGATATGCGCTTATGGGTCTTCTAAATCTTTTGTTTGCATAACATAGTCTAAGGATTATTTAATATATTCCTTAAAATCCATTAATGACCAAAAGTACACCATTCTTAGATTAATAGTTGATGGACCATTGAATCAAAAATTAAAATTCATGATGATAAATGAATTTTAAAAAAACATATGTTCCTACATCATTCTTTTAATGACAATATCATTATTATTAAGATAATTTAAAATTATAGATGCTCATTTGACAAATATACTATTATTGTCTTTTTAAAATTATCTAGGATTTCAAGAAATATCAAGAAATTCTTCAAATTTGTTCTAATAACAAAATTTTCCGACTTGACAAAGAACATGAAAGAATGAATAACTTTAATGGATAAAAAAGTTCTTTGTGAGTATAAAGGTAATTTATTTAAGAAATTTTAAAGGCTATAAAAGTAAATATACTAGGCTTTTCTATTTCATCTGGTAATTTTTATTTTAACACTACAACCCAAACTTTGTCAGAGGTATCTATTTCAACAATCTTTAAACCATCCCCTAGGAGACTGAGAGGGGGAATATATATATATATATATATATATATATATATATATATATATATATATATATATATATATATATATATATATATATATATATATATAAAAATTCAACTTACTATTCTAACCATTTGATCATTACATTCTAGAGGATTCTTAGATAATATTTTATATAGTAATAGTCTATCTTGAGTAATGTTATAATAATATCCTCCTATAAGGCTAATACATCCAAGGAATCTTTGAAGTGTCTTCTTATCTTGAAGTTCATCAAAAAACTTATTGATATCCTTTAGGATATGTTATTGAAATGCAACTGATCCAAAAGTAATTATGACACCTATAAAATCTATTTTATCTTTGAAGATAGTCATTTTATTAGCAAACAAAATTAATCCATTATCAAATAAAATATGGTATCACTGCTTTAAATGTTCAATGTGTTCCTTTGATGATTTGAAAAATATAAAAAAAATCATCCATATAAATAATAATAAATTTTGAATTTGCAACAAAAATATGAATCATAATATTCTGTAAAATACTAAGAGTAGTTTTTAAACGAAATGGATGAACATTCCATTCACATTGACTAAAAAGCATGATAAAATCTATTTTATACATTTCTTCTACAACTTGAATTTACCAAAAATCCAATTTCAAATCAAATTTTCTATAAATGTTGCTGCTAGAAATTATCTATAATATTTCATCCATATAATGAATAAGGTTTTGAATATGAATAACATACTTATTAATAGTAATATAATTGACAACCAATATTTTCTTTCCTCTTATTTATTCAGATTTACTATTCACATACAATGATTCACAACCCCATTGACTCTTTGATTATTTAATCAAACCCATTTATTTTAACTGATAAATTAATTAAAAACATTATTGACAAAGAGATGGAGACATACATGAATTATGATCTTAGAATTTAGGTTCAATCTCATTCCATTCTTATCCTTGACTAATTTGACGTCTATTTTATAGGTATGAATTTTTATACGCCAGAATGCTAATGGATTTTTTGAGCAACAATTGTTCTTAATTTTCTAAATAATATTATCAATTTCATAATTATAAAGGCTAATCATTGTATGAATTTAGTAGTTATTCACATAATTTTTATATTTTTCTTGCGAAGGCACCTACAAAACATACTTTTCCTTTTGGACAAGATCAAAATTATTTCCAAGCATAATCCTTTAATAGAAAATAGAAATAGGATAAATTTATTCTGAATTATCTAATCTTATCATCATATTATACTCTATAATTTCATTTTGAACCAAAAATAAATAGAATATATATTCTCTTAAGTTAAACAAAACATGGGTTAAAAGTTGGGATACTAACGTCTTAGTGTTGAAAATTAATCTATGGAAATTTGGTTTCAACTAATCACTTAGAATAACATGAAATATATAAATAGATATATCAAAAAAATTATCTAAAATTAAATCCTACTTATATTCCTTAAATCCCTTCCATTTGATGGTTAACTCACATACAATATTATGCTCGTAAATTGTATGTTTACTTACTAGATGTAAGAAGTTTCAACTCCTTGTTCTTACAATGCTTTATCATGACAATACCTTTCTTATGCAAATGAAGAATTAATATTTAAATATTTTTCATATTTAATTTATTAATTTTCTTCTTCAACTTCTTCCTTAAGTAGTTTAGTTAATTCCTTTTGATCCTTCTCTGAGAACAATTTTAATTTTTCAATCTTATTCTTCCTCCACAAGTTTATTGATATATCATTATTCTTATAACTAATTTAAATTTTTTAATTCAAATAAATATTATTAAATTGAGTAATAATATTGGATTTTAAAATCTTTTTTTCACTATTTAATTTTGTAAGTTCAGATCAATATTGTTGCTTAATTCTATATATTTGTTGTTGTAGAGATGTTATTGATGCAACTAAGTATATTGGGGTTTATTCATACCTCTGTATTAATGATAAATCTATTGATATGGATATACTGCATATATTATATGAACATGAAAAATATGAATCTAAAAACCAATCTCAAATTAAAAATTAGAAGAATCTTATGATTTTGAATAACAATGACTTAAAACAATGTTGGATTCTACTTCAATTTTTGGTTCTAAAAAATCTTCAATAGGAATATTAGAATCATAATACTTATCATGTTTAGAGATCAAAACATATTCATCTTCATTAATATCATGATATTTCAAAAATTTCACTTTCCTAACTTTCTTGTTTCTATTAGGACACGTATTGACATAGTGATCACCTTGACAAATAAAACACTTGACATGTTTCTTCTAATAACCATATTTTCTTTTTCAAAATATGTTCCTTCTAGGCCATGATGGTCTTTTAGGAAATATTTTTAGAGGTTTATACCTTTGTGATTTATATCCAATTCCTTTAGGGGAAAATGGCATTGACATTCAGAGGACGTTACTGGTTTTATACCTACATTTTTAATAGGTATGGGAATCTTGACAACCAAAATTACCTTCTTGCTCTTGCCTTGCAGAACATTTTACACTAATTTATTAATGAAATTTCATATTTTCTTTGTGGTTATTCCTTTCAATACATAATTTTTAATGAACACCTATGATATTCTAATTAATCCTTGAAAAGGAAATGGTAGACAAATCATTACCAAGAGCTTATTTATATTTAGTAGAGAAATATGGAGGGAAATATTTAAAGTATCTAACCTTGTATGCTTTGTTATTGATTTCACCACAACCATAGTATAAATTTTCCATATAGCAGAGATATTATTCAAGTCTATTCATATTATAAAATTGAGGTTTCATAAACTTAACCTTATTAATCTCTTTGTCATTATCCAAAGTACCCAAAAATTATACAACTAGAGCATTCAACAAGGATACAATAGGTTGATAATAATTGAAAATTGAATTCTTAATAGATTTGTAAACATGGTCCCAACATGTTTTGACAATTCTAATGAATCTAATTACTAAGATTTAAGAATAGATATAGCATATTTTTAATAATTGAGAATTTCAAAGTTGATTAGGCTAACATGGCATGAATCATTTCTTTCCTTTTGGCTAGAGACTCATACTATAATTTATAAATAAATGGTTGGAGATTTAGAGTTATCATTTGTCCATCAAGTGGAGTTTGAGATGATCCTTCTTGAGGAGTGTAAATAGATGCAACTTCATTAATGGCTATTTTTCCCATTCCTATTCTAAATATACAATCAAATGTGGATGATAGATCATGAAAAAATTTAGCATTAGGATTATACAAGGATCAATGAAGTTGCTTAAATTGGAACCAAGTAATAGGACTGTAATAGAAGGACTAACCTTTTGAGGCTCTTTAGAAGACTCAAGTTCCTAAAAAAACTCATACTCATTTTTGGAAGGCACTTTTGTAGATGACTCATTTTTTTGGAGAATGTCAAGGGTCCTATTTACAAAGGAAGACTGATTTATCACTTCTCTTGAGAGACTATCCATGTGGGAGGCTAGACTTTATACTTCTTGGACTTGACTCTTTTGATAACTTAGAATATTATTACTAGTGGATTGAATATCACTAAAATTAGGAACTTGGAGATGGAATTCTATAACAATAGCATAAAATCTAGTATCAAACTTATTTTGACCCTTTATAGCCATTTTGTTAGAACTCATAACATCATATAATTTCTTATCAACTATAGAAATTTTAGACTCAGCTCTCTGACTTATAGTTGAGATTGTAGTCTTGGAAGTGTCTTCAAGTTGATTAAGGGCTTAAGTAATATGACATTTTTGATATAATTTAATGGAATTAAGCATATGATAGGCATGATTAATAGACTATTATATATAAAATATTATTTTTTTCAAACATTTGGTAGCTAAATTATTCTAGTTTGTCATCTTGAACTTTGGAGACTGATCCAAATTTTTATCTATTTATCTCAAGTATATCATCATAGATATTTGATTTCCATTAGGATTATATTGATTAAAATTAGATTATTTGCTAACATGGTACCACCATGTTTTGAAAATTCTAATGAATCTAATTACTAACATTTTAGTAACAGATATGGCATATTTTTTATAATTGAGAAGTTAAAAGTTGATTAGGCTAACATGTCATGAATCATTTCTTTCCTTTTGAATAGAGACTCATACTCTAATTTATAAATAAATGGTTGGAGATTTAGAGATATTATTTGTCCATCAAGTGGAGTTTGAGATGATCCTTCTTGAGGAGTGTAAATAGATGCAACTTCATTAATGTCTATTTTTCCCATTTCTATTCTAAATATACAATCAGATGTGGATGATAGATCATGAAAAATTTTAGCATTAGGATTATACAAGGATCAATGAAGTTGCTTAAATTGGGACCATGTAATAGGACTGTAATAGAAGGACTAACCTTTTGAGGCTCTTTAGAAGACTCAAGTTCCTAAAAAAACTCATACTCATTTTTGGAAGGCACTTTTGTAGATGACTCATTTTTTTAGAGAATGTCAAGGATCCTATTTACAAAGGAAGACTGATTTATCACTTCTCTTGAGAGACTATCCATGTGGGAGGCCAGATTTTTTACTTCTTGGACTTGACTCTTTTGATAACTTAGAATATTATTACTAGTGGATTGAATATCACTAAAATTAGGAACTTGGAGATGGAATTATATAAAAATAGAATTAACTCTAGTATCAAACTTATTTTGAGCCTTTATAACCATTTTTTTAGAACTCATAACATCATATAATTTCTTATCAATTATAGAAACTTTAGACTCAGCTCTCTGACTTATAGTTGAGATTGTAGTCTTGGAAGTGTCTTCAAGTTGATTAAGGGCTTAAGTACTATGACATTTTTGATATAATTTAATGGAATTAAGCATATGATAGGCATGATTAATAGACTATTATATATAAAATATTATTTTTTTCAAACATTTGGTAGCTAAATTATTCTAGTTTGTCATCTTGAACTTTGGAGACTGATCCAAATTTTTATCTATTTATCTCAATTATATCATCATAGATTTTTGATTTCCATTAGGATTATATTGATTAAAATTAGATTCTTTGCTAATATGGTACCACAATGTTTTGAAAATTCTAATGAATCTAATTACTAACATTTTAGTAATAGATATGGCATATATTTTATAATTGAGAAGTTAAAAGTTGATTAGGCTAACATGTCATGAATCATTTCTTTCCTTTTGAATAGAGACTCATACTCTAATTTATAAATAAATGGTTGGAGATTTAGAGTTATCATTTGTCCATCAAGTGGAGTTTGAGATGATCCTTCTTGAGGAGTGTAAATAGATGCAACTTCATGAATGTTTATTTTTCCCATTTCTATTCTAAATATACAATCAGATGTGGATGATAGATCATGAAAAATTTTAGCATTAGGATTATACAAGGATCAATGAAGTTGCTTAAATTGGGACCAAGTAATAGGATTGTAATAGAAGAACTAACCTTTTGAGGCTCTTTAGAAGACTCAAGTTCCTAAAAAAACTCATACTCATTTTTGGAAGGCACTTTTGTAGATGACTCATTTTTTTGGAGAATGTCAAGGATCCTATTTACAAAGGAAGATTGATTTATCACTTCTCTTGAGAGACTATCCATGTGGGAGGCTAGACTTTATACTTCTTGGACTTGACTCTTTTGATAACTTAGAATATTATTACTAGTGGATTGAATATCACTAAAATTAGGAACCTAGAGATGGAATTCTATAAAAATAGCATTAACTCTAGTATCAAACTTATTTTGACCCTTTATAAACATTTTGTTAGAACTCATAACATCATATAATTTCTTATCAACTATAGAAATTTTAAGACTCAGTGCTCTAACTTATAGTTGAGATTGTAGTCTTAAAAGTGTCTTCAAGTTGATTAAGGGCTTGAGTAATATGATGATTTTGATATAATTTAATGGACTTAATCATATGATAGGCATGATTAATAGACTATTATATATAAAATATTAATTTTTTTAAACATTTGGTAGTTAAATTATTCCAGTTTGTCATCTTGAATTTTGGAGACTGATCCAAATTTTTATCTATTTATCTCAAGTATATCATCAGATATATTTGATTTCCATTAGGATTATATTGATTAAAACTAGATTACTTGCTAACATGGTCCCACCATGTTTTGACAATTCTAATAAATCTAATTACTAAGATTTTAGTAACAGATATGACATCTTTTTTATAATTGAGAAGTTCAAATTTGATTAGGCTAACATGGCATGCATCATTTCTTTCCTTTTTGATAAAGACTCATACTCTAATTTATAAATAAATGGCTAGAGATTTAGATTTATCATTTGTCCATCAAGTGGAGTTTGAGATGATCCTTCTTGAGGAGTGTATATATATGCAACTTCATGAATGTCTATTTTTCCCATTCCTATTCTAAATATACAATCAGATGTGGATGATAGATCATGAAAACTTTTAGCATTAGGATTATACAAGGATCAACGAATTTTCTAAAATTGGGACCAAGTAATATCACTATAAGTAGAAGGACTAACCTTTTGAGGTTCTTTAGAAGACTCAAGTTCTTAAAAAAACTCATACTCATTTTTGGAAGGCACTTTTGTAGATGACTCATTTTTTTAGAGAATGTCAGGGATCTTGTTTACAAAGGAAGACTAATTTATCACTTCTCTTGAGAGACTATCCATGTGGGAGGCTGGAGTTTTTACTTCTTAGACTTGACTCTTTTGATAACTTAGAATATTATTACTAGTGGATTGGATACCACTAAACATAGGAACCTAGAGATGGAATTATATACCAATAGCATTAACTCTAGTATAAAACTTATTTTGACCTTTTATAACTCATAACATCATATAATTTCTTATTAACTACAAAAATTTTAGACTCAGCTCCCTGACTTATAGTTGAGATCGTAGTCTTGGAAGTGTCTTCAAGCTGATTAAGGGCTTGTGTAATGTGACATTTTTGATATAATTCAATGGAATTAAGCATATTATATGCATGATTAATATACTATTATATATAAAAAAATTATATTGTTCAAACATTTGGTAGCTAAATTCTTCCAATTCGTCATCTTGACTTTTGGAGACTGATCCAAATTTTTATCTATTTATTTCAAGTACATCAAAGATATTTGATTTCCATTAGGATTATATTGATTAAAATTAGATAATTTAGGAAATATTTTATTATCATATGACACATCACCTTGACTTAGATATTAATGCCAATATTTGAAACTTGGAAGCCATTAGGTTCTAAATAACCATTACATCTATAAAATAATATAAGGAACATGGAAACCACTAGGTTCCCAATGTAATTGTATGTGAATAATATGGAAACCCATATAAAATCATAAAATTAAAATCAATGATATCGATTAACATTTATTTGGAATGTATCAATCCATAGTGATTATCTTTTACTTAAAATATTTTGAAAAGCATGGACAAATTTTGGAGAACCTAGTGCCCATTAATTACCCAACACCCATTATATTTAAAAAAAGATGTTTTTAACCTTGTGGACACTAGTTTACCATCAAGATTATATTTAAAAACCATTAATAATAATAATATAAACATTCAACATTTTATAATAGAAATAAATAATATATAATAATACATAGAACACCAAAAATAGGACAACCATAAAAAATAACATAATAAAAATCATATATAAGTATGGATATTGCATTCTATTTATAAAAATATATTTATAATAGCTTCCATATCATCCAAAATCATCTTATGTATTTGTCTTCATCTTTATTTTTTTCTAAATTATCTAGGGAGAGGGACATATCCCAACAAAACATGACAGTCCTAGTAAGCTATTAACCATAAGGCTCAACATTAACCCAACTAATAACAATAATTTTATCATGCCAAAAAAAAAGGATAATAAAAGGAAGAGAGGGATACATATTTTTCCCCATCTACATTTTTATCATTCCAAATGCCTCATTCCAACTTGAAGAAAACCACCTAACACAGAGAGTAAACTAAGTGTCTAGAGTGTATCCCAACCAATTAAATGAAAAAAAATATATGATAATTTCGATGTGGAAAGAATATATATGAATAAAAATACTCATAGTAACTTATAATCATGTTCTCAATAATGCTTAATTTTGGATTTCATGAGTGAAAATTTTAGTGAAACCATTCGTGAGAAAAATCAATAGGGAAAACTTCCTCTCAATACATTCCATTTACAATATATATCAATAAATAACCCTATTTACATTCTTATTATTTATATGAATAATTGTTTTGATAATTCATGCTAATAAAATATGGAGATATATACATCATTATAATGCACATATTCTTAATAAAAAAATTGGGAGATTTTTTTTTATCACTAGCCCATCTAATTGTATTGCCCATAACTGAAATTATTCATCCATATCCTTTCAAACTATATTTACAATGAATGAATATTATTCACTACTACCATTTAAAGGTATCTATTTTTATGATGGGTGAAAACACATTTATATCATAATTTGTCCCCACTTTTTTTATAGAATTAGAGTAAAATTAGTACACCCTACTTGATTTTGAATACCAATAATTGCCAATAATTTGACTAATATATTATCAGTTTGATAAGCAATCTATTTAATCTTAATCTTAACATAACCCATGGAATATAACTCTATATTTTTTAAGTAGTAAAAAATATCATTAAATTAACATATTTAGACACCATGATACTATTTATCCATCAACAAGAATCTTTGAGTCACCTTAAGTGATTAAGTTCATCTTCTTCTACCTACAATCTATATACCTTTAAGAGTAATTAATATCTTAACTTGGTTATTGGTTTGAATAATATCATCAAAGGAATAGATCAATTATTACCAACCCATTCCATCTCTAAAAAATACAACACCACTAACATGGCCAATATTTCCTTTGGTATCACCTTATAAATTAATTTTTATACATCATAATGGAGGAGAATGCTAAAAATTCAAAAAACACGGGGATTACCCTCACCATGAACATTTTATTAAATACCACACTATAAAGATATAAAGTAATTAAGGTCTTATCCCTACACTAATAGACCTCCTCTTGAGATACTATCTCACCATTTGTAATCAAAATTGAACATAATTCAAAAATGACACATTCAATTTTATCCTAGACTTGCAAGACAAATTGGGATGCATCATTAAATTTTTTTATTTAGATCAATATAGATATTATAAATTATGATTACCATACAAATCATCCAAATAATTTAAATATGTGGATTTTTCATCTAAAAATCCTCTTGAGGTATTAAAATGATCATTGGACTCAAATAAACCAATAAAATTTCAATTGTTAAATCCATCTCTCATAAATATAAATAGAAAACTATAACTATAATAAAATGTGATTGATCCATTTTTAATTCTAACCATAATAACAAAAATATAATGACCATGAAAACCTTGATTAACTATCTTTTCATAAGTCAATGTTTATTCATGTGTTACTAACGACATAGACATATTATTTTTAGGTAGGATTTCATGATTCCAAATTTTCTTATCTTGAAAAATATTCTTTACTTCATGGTTATGGAAAAAAATATCTTGATATGCCTCATTCACAACCACACACCCAAACTTTTTACTTTACCAAAAAGTATGACCCTCCATTCTAGATACTAAAAATAAATATTTATATCATCCCAGTCTTGTACACTTGACAAATATTAATTAGGATTATACCCTTCAGTTCTAGACCTTCCTAGTACCAAAAGACTCTTGTTAACCATATTGGTGTGCCTAAATATTTATATATTAGTTTAATCCATATATTTATAATGACCCAAGTCTCTTTCACATCACATACATGTTAAAACTTGATAAATGTCCTTTACTATTAGTTTTAGATCCATACATGTTTTATGTCCCTTTGGACACTATTGACCATAAAAGAATAATGTCTTCAATAGTAGTGTTTAGTATCAAAAATTCGTCCAAATAAAAAAAAATAGAAACCTATGGGTCAACCTAATTATCTTATTGACCCTATAGTGACATTTCATTTAAATGTGAGGTATAAATACAATTGTAAGCATTCTAACTACTCATCAAGAAAATACCAACCAAACACCTACTAAAGCTAAATCAATAAATTGTAAAATAAATATACTCTATCCTATTAATCCTATTTTCATATCAAGTATACAAGAAATCATACATAGGTCTGAAGCATTCAAAGAGAAACCCATGAGTAATATTTATCAAATTACAAGACAGATAACTACATGCATATTAATATAATATATTTCACCCCTATGAACACACTTTCCCATAGATAATGGATAAATACATAAGTCTGAGCACATCCTTGTATGATTGGCTATGTAGGCATCACCCATTAATATAGGGGTATTTGGGGTAGCTAGACACCATGAGCTCATGAACCCATTTTTCAATAGATTCATTCCTATTTTGTACATGGCAAGAAGATAATTTTGGCTATCAACATTCCCATACCTATAACAAATATAGATAAAAAACTTGTAAACAATCCTCTAAATGTCAGTTCCATTTTCCCCTTAAAGGAACTAGATATAAGTCACATAGGTACAAACCTCAAAAAATATTTCCTAAAATAAAATCATGGCCCAAAGGAAGATATTATGAAAAATAAAATATGGTTACAAGAAGAAACCTATCAAGTATTTTATTTATCAAAGTGATCAATATGTTAATAAGTGTCCCAATATAAAAAAGGAATCCAAAAAAGTTAATTTTTTGAACTCTCATGATATTAATGAAGATTAATATGTTTTAATCTCTAAATATGGTAAGCATTATGATTATGATATTCTTGTTGAAAATTTTTTAAAATAAAAAATTGAAGCATAAGTCAATATTGCTTTGAATCATTATTATTTAGAATTAGAAGAATCTTCTAATTTTAAATATGAGATTGGTTTTTAGATTCCTATGTTGCATGTTCCTATAGTAGATGTAATATATCTATCTCAATAGATTTATCAATTAAAACAGAGGTATGCGGAAACCCCAATATACTTGGTTATAGCAAGAACATCTCTAAAACAACAAATAGATAGAATTAAGTAGTAATATTTATTTGAACTTGCTAATGAAAATAGAGAAAAGGATATTTTAAAATCTAATCCCATTCCTCAATTTACTAAGCTTTATTTGAATGATGAAATTTAAATTAGT
Organism: Torreya grandis; assembly: GCA_037957365.1. Taxonomy (NCBI): domain Eukaryota; kingdom Viridiplantae; phylum Streptophyta; class Pinopsida; order Cupressales; family Taxaceae; genus Torreya; species Torreya grandis. Next base: position 304,967 of record JARHVA010008789.1, on the reverse strand, counting down.
TATAACAAGAATGACATATCATAACTTTATGGAAGAATAATAGGATTGAAAAAATAAAATTATTCTTAGAAAAAGATTAAAAGGAATCAACTAAACTATTTAAGGAATAATTTGAATAAGAAGATGGATAAAATTAGTATTAAAGATATTTAAATAGTAGTGATTCACTTTCATAAGAAAGGTATTATCACGTTAAAGCATTTTATGAACAAGAATGTGAAACCTCTTACATATAACAAGAAATGGTACATTCTACTCATAATCTTGTGTGTGGGTTAACCATCAAATGGAATGGATTTAAGAATATAAATTGGATGTAATATTAAATACCAGTGCTAATATATATCTTGATAGAATTCATGTTATTCCAAGTGATCAGTAGAAACAAAATTGCCACATATTAACTTTCAACACCAAGACAATAGTATCCTAACTTTCAATCCATGTTTTGTTCCTATTAGGAGAATAAATATTATATTTATTTTTTGTTCAACATGAAATTATAGAGTAAGACATGATGATAGGATTAGATAATTTAGCATAAGTTTATATTGGTTCTATTTTCCATGAAATTATTGTGCTTGGAAATAATATTGATCTTATCAATAAGGAAAAGTATGTTCGTAAGGTGCCTTTGCAATAAAATTCCTATGAATAAATCATATATTCATAAAATTATTTGTATTTACAATTATGTTAATACTAATATTGAGAAAATTAACAATGATTGTTGTTCAAAAAATCCATTAGCATTTTGTCATAGAATAACTCATACCTACAAAATAAACCTCAAATTAGTCAAGGATAAGAATGGAAATGAGATTGAGCCTAGATTTAAATCTCATCATTGAGGTATGTCTTCCTCTCTAAATCAATAATTTTTTGAAGAAATTTCTTAGTTAAAAAAAAATGGGTTTGATTATAGAATCAAAGATTTTATGGGGTTGTGAAACATTCTATGTGAATAAAAAATTTGAACAAATAATAGGAAATAAAATATTGGTTATCAATTATATTCCTATTAATATTTTTTTTTTTGGTCTCTATTCAAATCCCTATTCCTTGTAAGGATGAAATTTTTTAGATAATTTATGGTAGCAAGGTCTATAGCAAATTTTATTTGAAATCAAGTTTTTGGCAAATTCAGGGTGCAGAAGAAGACATGTATAAAATAACTTTTATCATGCATTTTAGTCAATATTAATGGAATGTTTTTCCATTTAGTTTAAAAAATACTCTTATTATTTTCTTAAATATGATGAATCAATTTTATTTTTGCATATTTAAAATTTATTATTATCTATATTGGTGATATTTGGTATTCTCCAAATCACCAAATGAACACGTCAAACATTTAAAACAATTCTAATAGACTGTATTTGATATTAGATTAATTTTTTTTGTTATGAAAATGAATATTCAAATATGAAATATATTTTATAGGTGTCAAAATTAATTTTGGAGAAGTCACAGTCCAAGAACATATCCTAAAATATCAGTACATTTTCTAATAAACATCAAGATAATAAGACACTACAAAGATTCCTTGGATTTGCCAACTATATAACATGATATTATTATAACATTGATTAAGATAGACTATTACTAAATAAAATATTATTTAAGAATAATCTAGAACGGAATGATCAAATGACTATAAAAGTAAGATGAATTAAAGAAAACTATCAAAATATGCCCCCTCTTGGTCTTCCAAGTAATGATTTAAAGAATATTAAAATAGATGCCTCCAACAAATTTTGGGGTGTCGTATTAAAATAAAAACTACCATATGGAATAAAAAATTCATACAAATTTACTTTTGGAGCCTTTAAAAATACTCAAATAAATTATCATTCTAGTCACAAAGAACTTTTTTCCATTAATGCTGTTCATTGTTTAATGTTCTTTGTTAGGTCATAAAAATTTATTATTATATCAGATTTTAAGATTTTCATGAGTTTTCTTGAAACTCTAGATAGTTTTTAAAAAGGTGGTAATATTAGATAGATCAGGTGGGCATCATGTCTTTCAAATTTTTATTTCTTCATTAAAAATACAACTAGTAAGAAAAAGAGTCTTGCTGATTTTACTTCTTGGGAAAATAATCAGAGTTATTTAGTTTCTTTTGTAATAGAAGTGAAATATGAGTTTCATGACTCTTTATGGAAAAAATATAGAAACATCCACTCTTAGATCTAGCAAGAAATCACAAGACTTACCAGACAATCATATGATGCATCTCTTGAACTTGATGTAAAACATGTTGATTATGCCTCATAGTTTCAAGAACCTGATGGAAGAAGATGGGAATCTATGATTGTAAATTGTATTGAAAATAATGATATTATCATTTAAATAATGATGTATGAATAGATGTGTTTAAAATTCATTTATTGTCATGGATTTTAATTCTCAATTCAATTATCCATCCATTGGTTATATTTTAATCTAAGAATAGTGACATTTTGGTCATCAATGGATTTTCCTAAATATCTAAAAGAATCTTTAGACTATGTTATGCCAACAAAATCTTTTGAATACCTAGAAGTGAATATCACTTCTAATTAAGTGTGTAATATTTTCATTGCTCTAAGGATTCTTTTTAGAGTTCAGTTTGAATTATTTTCTAGTCAAAATCATCAATTTAATGCTCAATAAAGGACACTTGCTCAATTGATTATTACTCAATGGAAAATATTAACCATCACTCATCATGTATAGTTTCCTCCCACTAATCTATGATAACTTATATAGATTCCTTATACACTATACATCTATCCAGATGTCACTCCTAACTTAAGATGTAATAATTCCTACTGCCCATAAGAAGAACATGAATTTTGGGTTGATGATTAAAGTAGATAGGAATCTTTGAAATACTACTAAGAAGGTATATATATTATTATGAATGTGGCCACATTATCCCTCATTATCCTTGTGTACCTCACCATATCAAAAAGGTATTAATTTGTAAGGTATTAAGTTGTTAGGTATGTTGATAGATTCTCATTATCTATCGAACATGTTGATTGAATCTTATCTTTAGGATGGTGTGTAGTGAAACCATAATTCCACTACTTGTATATCTTATATTTATATCCATAGATCTAAAATATTTCTAAGAACCATTGATCTCCATTTTTCATCCTATAAAAGGAGGAGAACCTTCATCTTTTCAATAATTTAATTTGTATTTTAGTCTAAGTCAGGTCTAGTATAGTGTTAAGAATATAGCTTGTACACTCTTTACTTGCCATATTTACACAAAACCTACAAATAGAAAAAGTGTATTATATGTTTATAAGTACATGTAATGTGTATTCTCTATATGTAGTTATATTATAGGGATATTACCAACCATGAGAAAAATCATTCATCACATGGGTCTAGTACTCATATCTTATCTTATTTATTAATCAAGGCAACATATAGGATAATTCCTATCAACAATGATGAATTCAAAATAAAATGAAAACAAATATTGGATAAATTAATGATAAGATAAAGATTGATACCATGCACAATGCCGATAGTTTAATCACTAAATAACGGTAGATGGTAGTGAATGAGAACATATTATAGAGAGAAAAAAGGATATATATATATATATATATATATATATATATATATATATATATATATATATATATATATATATATATATATATATATATATATATATATATATATATATATATATATATATATATATATTGAACATATATTTGATAAAGGAATGATAAAATAAAGTATGATCCCATGTGAAGTACTAAAATTTGTATCACCAAATAAATTTATATAATAGTGAATGTCCACAAAATAAGGAGATGAAAAAGATAAAAATCAATTACATATTTTATTACCTCAAAAACACTTAATGTATTATTTGAGTAGATAAATTTAATTCATAAATATTTAATTTAAGAGTGGATATAACCAATTTTGGATGAAATTGTTGATGAAATAAGACAACTTTCGAAACAAAATGAGAGTTATGTGAGTTGTAAGTTATGGCATTTGGGTTGAATAACTCACAAAATACATTTAAAATATTTATTAATAAAGTGTTGAGATAATTTATTATTAATTTATTCATCATGTATCTAGATTACATTTTTGTTTTTATCAAGACAAGATAGAAACACATAAAGTGTTATAAAGATCAAAAGAGTAAAAGTTGTTAGTTAGCTTGAAAATGTGCATGAAAGAAGAATTGGTATTCTTGGGTTTATGATTTCAAAAAATGAATTTAAAATGGATCTAAAAATTTAAATTATATTGTTAAGTGACCATCACCAAGAAGCATGTTTAAAGCAACAAAACTTCCATGGTTTACCAATGTTTTATTGGATGTTGATTATAAAATTCACTAGAATATGGGAACCTATCACAAAGACAATGAGAGGTGACATAAAATAGGTTGTATAGGTATTCATAATTTAAAAGAGTTTTTATAATCTAAATAATAAAGTGATAGGTGACTATTTTTGGCATTACCAAATTTCAACATGGTATTCCAATTTGATTATAATGATAGTGGAAAAAAATAGGATTTTATCAAAGTCAATAAGGTAAAACCATTTCTTAATTTAGTGATAAATAATAATGAATCTAAGTGAAAATATAATTTTTTATGATATATGCTTTGACATCATAGTGAAATATCTAAAGAAGTGGAGGATTTAATTTTCTTCCCAAGGATTTTGTGTTGCACATAGATCACAAGGTACTAAAATTCATAAACAACTAAGGTAATTTAAACAAAAATCATGTGAAATAGGTTGAATTTATTCTTTTATGTTGAGTCTTATAAGTGCAAAAAATATATAATTATAGATGCACCAAGTAGGAGATGCCTATTGTTGAGTGAGATGATAATATAAGTCATTATATTTGACTCTATGTGAGAATTATATGACCAATTTTATTATTTTAGGGATTCATGGGCAATATTCAAGAATAAAAACACAATATGTATAACTTCATGGTTGTACTATTTTTTTTCAAATGGTTTATTATTCAAGGTAATTTTTTTTCATACCTCAACGTTAAATGAAGGACAAGTTAATCAAAGAAAATGATAGTTGAGGTTTATATAAAAACTATAAGTGGATAAAACATTTGAAAAAATAATGGAGATTATTATTGGAAATATATTAGTGGGGATTTAAATAATAACGTGCATATATGAATAATTTTATAACATGATAAAGGTAAAATTAACAATATGTGTTTATATTAATCATTACCATTTCTAGAAATTAAACTATGGGAATATGTGAGCACGTATTTCATTTTTTATATGTGAAAAATTAAAAAAATGACTTTATATTCATTATCATGTATATAGTTTATTATAAAGCACACTTCATAGCATGCAATAAGATTAGTGATGCTAAAAATGTTGCAAATATAATTTTTTTTAAATATGTTGTGAGATTTTATGGATTTTATAGGTGAATTATTTGAGATAGAGATACCTTGTTTGCTTATCAAAATTTTATGACACTTTGGAATAATTTGGGAGAAAAGTTGACTTTCAGTTTAACATATCATCCTCAGATAGATGGTTAGGAAAAGGTGGTCAATAGGAGTCTTAATAACCTATTTTAATGATTTACTGAATAAAATCTATGATTATTCAACTCAACCTTGGCTCATGATAAATTTTTATATATTAATTGAGTAAAGAGAAACACTAGACAAAAATTGATCCATATTATTTATGGGTATAGCCAAAGATGTGTTTCATAATTGAGATACATAAGAAATGAAATTGGAATAAAAGTAAAATAATTTTTTGAATTTATGTGTGACATAGACTGATGAATGTAATATTTTATATAAAATATCATTATGTAATAAAATACACACACATTTTAAGATGATATAACAAGAGTTTCAAGTGGATGACATGGTCTTAGATGAGTTAAATAAATAAAGGTTCCTAAAGGGAATTATTGGCCATATTTGGCCCATATACCAAGCATGTGCCCAATTGATAAAATTTTTGAGGTAGAGTTGCTAATTGATCAATTGATCAAATGGTTAAACAAGGTCTGGATGCAATGAGTGGATTAGAGACACCATGAAGATCACAAGATTTTGAAACACTTTATATTCACTTAAAGTGTAATTCATCAATTTACAAGAACGGTTCAAAGTTACAGAGATCCTACATAGTGCTCTGGGTAAGCATAGGGGAGTGCATGGTATTTATTTATTCACTCATTCCATCCAAAGCCTATCCAAACTTTTGGCTCCAATGGAAAAAAAGTTGTGTGACCATTTTCATGATGCTAAATATCACATGTGTGTATGAGTCAAGGAGATTTGGTCACATGGGTTTCTTCATATTAGCCCTAATTTTCCATGCACTAAGCTTCAACTCATCCACCTAAGCACAATAGAAGATCTAAGGGTTCAAAGTTGGCTCCTAATGTAGAATCCACTAAGTTTCCATACTTAGCCAATTTTCAAAAGGTCTAATTAGAGCTAAGTAAGAATGTTGAAGATTTCATATCTCACACATGTGATAGTATCAATAAGAAACAATCATATGGGTCTGTTCATCTTTAAGCCTAGTTCATATGCACCAAGTTATGGCTCATGTGATGAAGTACAAAAGAGGATATGTATGGGAAATTTTGGATCCCAATTTAGAATTTGTTAAGTTTCCATACTTTAGGTATTTTTATCCCAGATCATAATCGAGATGTCGTGCAAGATCACATGAACTATTCAACTTCAACATTTTACAAAAAACACCTAGAAAGCTTGAATGTCTAGTGGATTAAAAGAGTTTTTTATTTTCAGCATTAGGTCCATTCTCTGCAAGTTTGGTGTTCCCATGATCTTTTCATTTCAAGTTATAATATTCCAAAGTTGGTCAATAAATGATAGATATGTGCATGAACATAAATTTTAAAACCTACAAAGTGACCATTTGGATCCAAAATCTTGGTGGTAACCTAAGGAGGAATACACATCTGACAAGTGTCAAGTACATGGGAGCTTGAAGCAAGTCAAATGATCAGTGAATCTTAGGAACCAGTAAGAGATCAAGCTCAAGATGATGGGTCCCAAAATATCTATGGTTTAGGTTTAATAGGATCTCAAGATCTGACATAATGAAATAAAGTCAAAAGGGTCAATAATCGAAATTGGTTTCGATACCCAATAGCAAAGAATATGAGCCAAGATGTTTGAAAAAGGTGGATAAAGTAAAATGGACCAAACTTGAAAAGTAAAGACAAAAGAACCATACTCAAGCATGACCCAAGTTGATTAAAAAGTAAAGGAAAAAGCTTGAGATAGACTTAGATAGGACTTGGGATTGAACAGACTGCCATCTATATGCAAAACTATAGGAAAGTCAATATCCTTAGATTAGTTTTCACCCATGGTTATCTCAGTCCAGGATCTAAGGCACATAGAAGATACATGATTAATGATGAGATCATCCCAAGTTAGGCCCTTGATAAGCCATCATTCAAGACATGATTAATGTGTCCCTGATAGATATAAATATTTTATCCTCTTGATGAGATCTAGTGGAAGATTAATAGATCAAAACTTGGGGATTTAAAGATTAGTCAAAGAATTTAATTTTAGTAGGATCATGACTTGCCACATTTGGAAAATTCTTATCTTATAGTGTAGCTTGCTCACCCAGTGGAATGATTCACAAGATATCTAGGTAAATAATGAATATCTTGCTCAATAACCTATTTTGATTAGATCAAAAGCTTATTGGAACATCTCTTGAAGTTGACAACTCATTAATTATCATGAATAATGTGGTCTCCTTTCTCTCTCTCCTATTTCCCTTCTCCTACATTAACCATTTCATTCCATTTTGTAAAGGGTTCTAAAATTTTATACCTTTTTATTTTTTTTAGAGATTGAACATTCCTTCAGATACTGTAAATTATGCTCAGCTTCATTAAGGATCAACCGTATCAATTATTTATAATAAATACCTCTTAATGAAATAAGGATTTTCTTTTCTTATCTTTTTCCTTGAATATGTGTTCGATGAGTTATGTCCTACGGCATTGTGTGAAGGCAATTCTTCTTCATCCTTGGTCCTTATTTATAACCTTGTTTAGATGTATTTTAATGTTATTTACATGTCTATATTAGTGTTCTATTTTGAACCTCTTCTATGCAATACTTATGCAAATTTTCTTGATCTTAAGGTCATGTAAGCTAGTATTGTCCCTTTTTGATCTAGTATGGGTTCGAGCTTATGGGAGTTTCCCTCTTAAGTTTGGTAAATCATCTAGTTAAATTTATTAGGAAACATTACTCTCTTTCTAACCCTTTCCCCATAAATCATTAGGCTTAGATTTAGTTTTAAGTTAGCATCAAAGAGGAAACCAACCTACTCCAAAGGTTCATCCCCATAATAGGTGACCCATAGCCTAGGGTTATCCCAATTTTATATGCTCAATTGGAGAGAGGCTAAAGAACCATTTTTAATGATGTGAATTGAGCCTATAACATTTTCTATCATGCCCAATGGGACCTAGGTCCTAAGCAGTGGAAGAATTTTTGGTATTATTCTTTTTCATATCAACCTTTAGAGGCATTTTTTCAAACATTAATGGTTATTATGAATATCCATTAGCTGGTTTAAGTAGCCTAGGTTCCTAATCACCATCATTTCGTATGTACAATTGCCACCCATTTGATCAAAAAGCATGTTCATTCATTCCTCATCCTTTATTTGAAGTTAACAATATTCATGGCTTTACCCTGAGTGGTCATCAAATTTTAGTGAAATATCTATATAATCATTCCTATCAATCCTACAACAAGCTTGTCTATCCTCCATATCAACCTACTTCCCCCTCTAGCCATCTTTGTCGAAACTCACCTCTATCAGTTGAGGAACATCAAGTCCTTCCATCTTAGATCCTCTCATATATCAATGACCCCAATTATTTCATACCATATATTATAAAACGACCCCCTCCCACACCCATTCAAGAAAGGGAGGAGGTGGATAAATATTTCACCATGTTCCCCTCATAGATATCAGTTAGGGAGGGTACACAACAAAAAATGAAATGTTAGCTGAGAAGGTCTAGAAGCCAATATTCATAAAAAGATTAGTTTTGTAAGAGATGAATTGAATAGCTATATATTATCTCAATGAGCTTGGTATACATGATTTTCAAGACTCTCTCTCCTTCCCTCAAAATCCACCTAAAGAAGACATGGCAAGTGTATGTGATGAATAGGTCATAATAGGCAGTCCACTTCTTTCAAAAGGGGAGGAGTCAAATTTTAATCTGAATTCTTGGTATGGCTTTGATATTTTAGAGCTCAAGGATGTGGTTGAGAGTAGGGAAGATTTTCTTTGGTCGTAGGATCTTCCATTTGGTATGGCCATAGATGGAAATGAATAAAATGTAGATATTGATATAGTCAACTAGTTAGCTGACCATGTTGGAGAGGTCATAAATGAGCTTGAGGAAGAAATAGAGAAAAAAGGAGATCAAGATGAAGTTTTCAAATAGCTATCCTATGAATTTATCGACTAGGTAGAGATAATAAACTAGCCTATACCTCCTCTAGAACATGCAAAAGAATTCATACATCAAGCTGAGGGTGTTGACCAATCTCAAGATGAGATGTTCTTTTAAGGCAACACTGATGCCTTAAAAAATGAAGGAGAATGGTCAGATTTAGAGCCATAGGGATGTGACATGATAAGATTTAGGTGGATTGATGATCTGAAATATGGTCCCCTCCAAATAAAATAAATCAAATATGGTTTTTAAATTAGCATTGTCTCAGATGACTTAGACCTTTTTTGCCTAAGCCTAGATGGTCAACTAAGCACTAGTTTAGAGGAAGATTTTGCAAGGGCCCCTACAATACAATTTGGAGTAAGCCTTGAATAAATGGATAAATATATATACATTGGAGTCATTTTTTCCCCTTCTCATCCACTTCAGAGTATGGCAAAGGAATCGGTAGCTAGGTGTTTCAGCTCACATACCATAAGCTCTCAAAGGCATGGTATTTTATAGTTTGGTTTATCACAACTATGTGATGCCAAATCCTTACCATTTGATTTAGGTGGGAATTCATTGAAAATTTTAACCCTATATATAGGTTAGAATAGGTTTTATGTTTTCTCTAAGTACCCTTATGTATATTTGTTTAGTGGGTTAGTTATTTTTTTCTTTCCTGCATTTGCATACGTGAATTTACCTTATTGTTTGATTTAGTACTTGTTTATTCAAGAGGAGGTTCTAGAAAGAAGAAACATTGCATCATCCTCATGATTAGCTCAATTGTAGATAGTGACTCCATGCTCAATGGATTAGACAAGACAAAATGAACTGGGTTCTCAAGCATAGTAGGCATGCTTCCCTACGAGTCACCAAAGATGTTGGCCATATTTATCCCACATACGAATAATGTGCCTATTTTATAAAGTTATTGAGGTAGATTTATTGATTGATAAATTAATCAAATGGTTAAATAAGGTCTGGATGGAGTGAGTGGACTAGAGAGGCCATGAAGCTCATAAGATTTTGAAACACTTTACATTCACTTAAAATGTAATTCATCAATTTCCAAGAATGGTAAAAATATTCATAGATCCTATAGAGATCTCTAGGTAAGCATAGGGGAGTGCATGGTATTCATCTATTCACTCATTCCATCCATAGCTTGTCCAGACTTTTGGCTCTGGTGGTAAAAAAATTTGAGTGACCATTTTGATGATCCTAGATCTCAAACATGTGGATGAGTTGAGGAGACTTGGTAATATGGATTTATTCACATTAGTCCTAGTTTACCATGTTCCAAGCTTCATCTCATCTACCTAAGCACAATAAAAGATCTAAGGGTTCAAAGTTGGCTCTTAATGTAGAACCCACTAAGTTTCCATGTTTAGCTAATTTTCAAAATTTCAAAGTAGATCTGATTACGCATGTTTATGAGTTCATATCTATTACATTTGATAGTCTCAAGAAAAAATAATCACATGGGTCCATTCGTATTTAATCCTAGTTCATATGCACTAAGTTGCAATTCATGTGATGAAGCACAAAAGAAGATAGGCATGGGTAAAATTGGCTCCCAACTCAAAATTTGTTAAGTTTCCATACTTAGCCATTTTCAGCCCAAAATGTCATCAAGATGTCATGTAAGATCACATCAATCAGTCAACTTCAAAAATTTACAAAAAACACTCTAAAATCTTGAATGTCTAGTGGATCGAAAGGGTTTACTTTTTCAGCATTAGGTCAATTCTCTACAAGTTTGGTGTTCCCATGATCTTTGTGCTTCAATTTATAAAATTGTAAAGCTGATCAAGAAATGATATATGTCCATGTGAATGTAATTTTTAATACCTATAAAGTGACCATTTAGATCTAAAAGCTTGGATAGAACCTAAACAAGAACATGCAGCTAACAAGTGTCAAGCATGCAGGAGCTCAAAGTAAGTCAAATGGTCAACAAATCCTAGGAACCAATTAGAGATAGAGTTATAGGTGGTGGGTTCCAAAATATCTATGGTTTACAATTAATTAGATATCAAGATCTAACAAATTGAAATCAAGTCAAAGGGGTCAATAATCTAAAGCAGTTTCAATAGCCAATAACAAAGAAGTTGAGCCAAGATATTCAATAAAGGTTGATAAAGAAAAATAGACCCAACTCAAAAAGTAGAGATAAAAGACTTGAACTTGAGACTAACAAAAGTATATTAAAAATTAAATGAAAGAAGCTTGATACAAACTCATACAGGACCTAGTTTGAAGAGAGTGCCATCTATATGCAAAACTATAAGAAAACCAATATCCTTAGATTGGTTTTCACCCATAGTTATCTTGATCTAGGATCCAAGGCATAGAGTAGATATATGATTAATGAGGAGATCATCCTATGTCAAGCCCTCGACCAACCACCATTTAAGATAGGCATGACATATCCCTGATAGATAAAAAAAAATTATCCTCTTGATGAGATCTAGTGGAAGATCAACATATCAGAACTTGGGGATTTGGAAAGTAGTTGGAACATTCATGTTTAGAAAGATCATGGCTTACCAATTTTGGCAAATTATTGTCTTCTAGTGTAATTTTTTCAACTAGTGGAATTATTTAGAGGCTATCTAGGCAAATCACAAATATCTTGCTCATAATAACCTCTTTTAATTAGAAAAAAATCCTAGTAAAACATCTCTTAAAGCTGATAGCTCATTGATTATCATGAACAACATGATCCCATTTCTGTCTCCTCTTTCCCTCATCCTATATTAACCCTTTATTTCCATTTTGTAAAGGGTTATTATATTTTAGACTTTTTTTAATCTTTCTAAGAGATGGGACATTCCTTGAGATACTACAAAGTATGGTTAGCTTGATTAAGGCTTGACCCTATCAAGAATTTATAAGAATTACCTCTTAATGAAATAAGGATTTTATTTTTCTATCTTTTGCCTTGAATATGTGTTTAATAAGTTGTGCACTATGGCATTGTGTGAAGGATAATCTTCCTCATCCATGATCCTTCTTTCTGACCTTGTCTATAGGGTTTTTAATGTTATTTATAGGTCTAGATTAGTGCTCTATTTTGAGCCTCTTCTATGAAATACTGATGCAAATTAGCTTGATATTAAGGTTGTGTAATCTAGTATTGTCCTTTGTTGATCTAGTGTGGGTTATATCTTATGGGAGTTCCCCTCTTAAGTTTGGTACATCACCTAGTTAACTTTATTAGGAACCCTTCCTCTATTTATAACCCTTTCCCCATGAAGAATTAGGATTCAATTTAGTTTTAGGTGAGCATCAAAGAGGAAGACAACCTATTCTAGAGGTTTAACTCCAACATAGGTGACACATAACTTGGGGTTGTCCCAATTTTATAGGATCAATTGGAGAGATCCTGAAGAACCCTCTCCAAGGGTACAAATTGAGCCTGTAATAGGAATACATGATAATTTGAATTTTATTAAGATTGGAATATCCAAATTGTTCTTAAAATTTGATTCAAATGCATATAAGATACAATTTAATAATGAGATAGGTATTTGAATAAATTTCAATTTGAAATATTTTTAATTTTAATATATATAATTAAAATTTGATGACAACATAATAGCATATTACATAGAGGTATATTTGAGATATTAGATGGCTAAAAATGTAAGAGAAGGGACTGAAAAGGGTGATTGATTCCAAAATCAATAACTATATTGGAGTAAATAAGTATAAAAAATAATTTTAATTGGAAGATAGAGGATCTTAATCATAAATTTGGATATCGATTTTTTAATATAGAATATCTCATAAAATTTTCATGAGAAAAAACTCATGTACATTTTCATGTACCCAAGGTTTATGACATGGGAGCATTCAAGTTCACACATTAGATTTCATCAACCAAAAAAATAAATATATGTAATGTTTAATACCTTAATATTTTTTTTTCATGTGTGCATTCACATAAGGATGTCATTTTGATGGATTCTAAATAGTTATACATAACATTTATGAAAGTTTTTTTCAATTTCAATTAATAAGTTTAGTGAAACATTTTAGTTTTCTAATTTAATCCCCTAAAAAAAAAATTGGTTGTTAAGAATGCATATGGTTATGTGTGACTCTAATTACTTGTGAAGTTATATAAAACATTAAGTTTTCTACATAATTTTATTTACAAATATGAATTTTACATAGTTTTATGTAACCCTAGTTGATGGTGAAGTCCCAATAAAATCCTTGAATCTTTAAGGTTCTACTAAGTCATGTATAAATTAGGTTTATCTATGAAATCTTGTGAATCACCATGAAAAATTTAATCCAAGTGCCACACATATCCACTAAGACATACACATTACATGTCAACAATAGCATCCAATATTTTGGGAACAATATATTTTAATTTTAATATTTTTATTCATGTTCATGTCTCTACACTTATGGGGTCATTTATAAAAACTTATATATATCTTTGAAAAGGGTCATTTTACTATATAGTGAATACAAACATTGATACTACCCATAATAATCATTGTTTTTGGTAATGACACATAAAATTTAGTCATTATTGAATAAATGAAATTTCATTTGGATGGAAAGAAATGGTGTAAGGATTAGTTTAAAGTCATCAATACTGTGAGTAATTTAAATTTGCACATAACCAATCACTTATGCAAGCTTGCACAAAAAATATGATACTAAATGATACACTTTAACATTAAGTGCATGTGCCAACATAGATGCTAGTGCAACAATATTAACAATGTAATAATTAGAATATAAAGAGACACCAAAATGATATGAAACATCAGCCATAAGAAAATTTAAATGATAAAATTTCCATAATGGATTGTTGGAGCATGTATTTATATTGAGATACATTCATTAATTAGTGGGACATAGTAGGGGAGGTGTGTGGGGTTGATTAGAGGGATTAGTAGTTTGATTGAAAAAAATTAAAATCCATTAGGTTTCATCATAGGGTTTATTAGCTTGATTCAAAATAATTCAAATTCATTAATCAAGTTAGAGAAAGGAAGGTGGTACATTGTTTTGATGATGTCATTAGAGGTAGTTAAAGAAGATACTAGAATAGAAAATTGAAGTATTGAACCAAGTTCATGGATAGATTAATAATGAACATTACATAGTTTTAAAGGTGAGATAAGGTTGTACAAAATTTTAATATGTGAATTTTAACTTTCTCATTAAAATAATAAATATCATTATTTTTTCATTTTATTGTATGTGTATACTATGTAAATGTCTATTTGATAGGGAAGTAATCTAGGTTTCACGGTCTAAGGATATCCTTCATTGAATTCCTTAATTATGATTACATCATAATGCATGTTGTATTTTTTAATAGAAAAAATGACTCTTGATTTTTTTTTGAAAATTATGTGTTGGTAATTGAACGATGAGATTTTTGGTATTGTATAAATTTTTAATTTCCATATTTAAAATGAAATTTGATTTTCATGTAATTGTAATGACATGAAATGAAAATATAACATAAATTAATTATAAGTAAGAAATAAGAACCATCTATTACAATCGATAAAATATTGAATTAAAAATTCTAAAATATATTAATGGAGCATTGCAAGCTATAAATAGGTAACTCCAAAAAAATCTTAACCACAATTACATATTATCATAGTTTTTATGGTGTCACTCCTAAATTAGCTTAGATGAATATAATTCCTTACACATGGTTTTGTTCACCCAAATTACGTATGATATTAAACCAAATACTTTTTTTGTTAAATATGGCGTTCGATCAAAATTCAAATTGAAATTGCATGGATGTTGTTCCTTGCATAGGCTTTAATTTACACCAATTGCATATCAAATTGAACAAAATAATAAAATTATGAGTCTAAATCTACATTACATTGATGAAATACCTTAGACATTATTTTCTTGGACTTAAATAAGTATTAGATTAAACTAAATACTTAGTTGAATATGGTGTGCAATCAGAGCCCAATTGACATTACATGGATGAAATTAATTGCATGTAGATTGATTTGAATGATATTTCACTAAATTTTATGATATTCCATTCTATGACATAATATTAAATGGCCAAAATTAGATTCCAATATCAAGTAGAATAATTTCAAATATTGAGGAAATAGAATTTTAATACCAACGAAGTTGGATTCCAATATCGTAAGTATTGGACTCCAATAATGAAATTTAATTTTTCTCATTAACGAAAAATTTAATGGTTATGTTATTATAGAATCAAAAAAAATTATTATTTATATTTTAAAGACTGCAATCTAATATCTTTAGTTCATTAATGCTCCACTTGAAATTGAAACATATTTTAATGATTAAAATTTTAGGGTTAATGGTATGGCATGGAAAAATCAATTGTATTATTATATTCTTTTCTAATGTTATATAAAACATATAATTATAACTATCCATAAGTAGGATAAATTTTATTTTTATTTTTTCATTTTATTAAAAAAACTTATAATAATTATAAGGTAAGGATTTAAGTCCAATATTTTTAGTTTCATAATATTTTATGATAAAATGAAACTTAATGTATAATTGGAACATTAAGTCTAATTTTAAGGCATAGTAAAATCATATATGTATTTATATTATATGTAATGTAAGGGGAAATATATATAATGAAAAGCAGTTACAATTATTAAGAAACATTATATATTTTATAACTCGAGATAAAATATAAAATTATAATAATAATTAAATTATAATATATAAATATAAATCTTCGAAATGTAGTGGTTATTTAGTTCCCAAAAAACATATATCTCTCATTAATAATATATTAATATACATTTTATTAATAGAAACTATTCAATCTAACTACCAATATTTCAAACTTGAAAGCCACTAAGTTCTAAATAACCATTATATTTATAAAACAATATAAGGAATCTGAAATCCATTAGATTCCCAATATAATTATATGCAAATAATGTGGAAAAACCATACAACATAATACAATTACCATCAATGATATCAATTAAAAATTATTGGGAATATATCAACCCATAATAATTATTTTTTACTTAAAATATTTTGAAAAACATGGATAATTTTTAGAGAACCAAGTGTTCATTAGGTTCCAACAACCATTATATTTAACAAAAAGTGTTTTAAACTTTGTGGCGACTAGGTTACCATTAAACTTATATTTAAAAACCCTTAATAATAATAGAAACTATTAAACATTTTATAACAGAAATAAATAATATTTACTAATATATAGAACATCAAAAATAGGATAGCCATAAAAAATAATATAATAAAGATCATATATAAGTATGGATATATACCAATAAATATCCTTATTTCCATTCTTATTCTTTATATGTATACAAAATTTTGGATAATTTATATTAAGAAAATAGGGAGATATATACATCATTATAATGCACATATTCTTAAGAATAAAATTGGGAGATTTTTTTTTCACCAGCCCATCTAATTGTATTATCCATAACTAAAAATATCCATCCATATCCTTTAAAAATATATTTACAAATATTATTCAAGAAGTCCTTTCCAAGGTATCTATTTTTATGAGGGATGAAAACACATTTATATCATAATTGATCTCCGCCTTTTTTAATATAATTAGATTAAAATCAGTAAACCCTACTTGATTTGCAATATCAAAAATAGCTAATAATTTGACTCACATATTATCAGTTTGATAAGCAATCTATTTAATCTTAATATTAAAATAACTTATGGAATATAACTCTATATTTTTTATTAAGACCATATATTACTCAAAAATAATATTTATACACCATGATATTATTGATCCATCAACAAGAATCTTTGAATAACCTTAAGTGATTAAGTTCATCTTCTTCTCATTATAATTTATATACTTTTTATCATATTTACTTAACTTGGTTATTGGAATGAATATTAGAATCAAAGGAATAGATCAATTATTACTAACCCATTACATCTCTAGAAACTCCACCACCACTAATATGGCTAATATTTCCTTGGGTCTCACTAAATAAATTATTTTTTACAAATCGTGATGGAGGAGGATGCTAAAAATTCAAAAATATTGGGATTACACTCCCCACGACCATTTTATTAAATATCACTCTACCAAGATATAAATTAATTAAGTGCCTATGCCTACACTAATAGACCTCCTCCTAAGATACTATCTCACCATTTTTATTCAAAATTGAACATAATTTAGAAATGACACATTCAATTTTATTTTAAACTTACAAGACATATTGGGATGCATCATTAAAAACCATTTAGTTTGATCAATTTAGATATTAAAACTTATGATTATTAGATAAATCATCTAAATTATTTGAATATGTGTATTTTTCATCTACAACTCCTTGATCCATTAAAATTATCACTGGCCTAATATAAACCAACGAAAATTCCATTGTTGAGTCCATCTCTCCTAAATATAATGAGAAAAATATAAGTGTAAGAAAATGTGATTGCTCGATTATTAATTCTAACCATAATAACATAATCAAAATGACCATGAAACCCTTGATTAATTATCTTTTCATAAGTCAATGTTTTTTCATGTGTATTTAACAACATAGAAATATTAGTTTTAGGTCGTTTTTCATGAATCCAATTTTTCTTATCTTAAAAAATAATATTTACTTCATGGGTATGGAAAAAATATCTTAATATGACTCCTTCACATCCACACACCCAAACTTACTACTTTACCAAAAAAAATGATCTTCCCTTATAGATACTAAAACTAAATATTTATATCATCTCAGTCTTTTATATTTGACAAATATCAATCCAGATTATATCCTTCAGTTTTAGACTTTCCTAGTGCCAAAAGGATCACATTTACCATCTCGATATGCCTAAATGATTATCTATTAATTTTATCTATATAATTATAATGACCCGAGTACACATGAATATTAAAACTTGATAAACATCCTCCACTATTAGTTTTAGATCTATACATGTTTTATATCCCTCTAGACACTATCGACCACAAAAGAACATTGTCATCGAGAGTAGTGTCTAGTATCAAAAATTCATCAAAATTAAAAAATTATAGAAACCTATGGGTCATCCTAATTATCTTATTGAACCCTATTGTGATATTTTAAAAAAATATGGGGTATAAATACAAGTCTAAGCCTTTTATTTCCCCATCTAAAAAATAAAAAGAAAACACATACTAAATCTAAATTAATTTCCTATGAAATCAATCTAATATATATTATTAATCCTTATTTTCATAGCAAGCATATGAGTAGTCATACATAGGTGTAAAACATTCAAAGAGTAGCACATGAGTGATAGTTGTCAAATTATAAATTAGATCACTAAATGCATCTTCATATAGTATACTTCACCACTATACACATACTTTCCCACACATAAGGGAGAAATACATAATTCTAAGGGCATCCTTGCATAATTGGATATGTAAGTATCACCCATTAATAGAGGGGTATTTTTGATAGCTAGATACTGTGAGCCCACTAACCCATTTTTCAAAAAAATCATTCCAAGAGTGAAGAAGGGTAAAGAGATAATTGATCAATAAATAAAGAGCAATAACATGTGTCACATATATGAATATTCTAGTAGAAAGGTGATATAAAATATATATTAATGATTTCTTTCAAATCTATATCTAGTAATTATTTTATATTGGACACTTGTATCATAATCACATAGTAGTGTCTAGATCTGATAGTAGTTACCATAACCACTAAAGTATAATTTACAAACTATGATGAATAATATAGAATAATAATCACATAGACTTTACACATGTTTTAATTCTCTAGCTACCTACATAAATGAAACCATCTAATTACTATTGTTTATTATTTATTATAATATATTTCAATAGTTGTACTTTATTATTTTTAGCAATCTCAGTTTTATAGATTTAGATTATTATTTATCTAATTTTTATATTAATTATAATACTATAGATTATTTTTTCACCCTTGTGTCCATATTTATTATCTCTATATACATCCACATATAAAATTTAGGGTTGAACATTTAGTGAACCCAACCCTAGTTTGACCTAGGGTTTCCTAAATTATTAGTTTTTTGCTTTTTGATTTTTGATTACAAAATATTCAAAATTAAAAAATTAGAATTAATTTTCATCAAATAATTTTTATCATGAATTTATCTATTTGTCACTTCATTATCTAATACATACTAGTTGTCATTACTTGTTATGTTTCATGCATGGTTAGCTCAATAAAAACCATAAGGGATTGGAAACATGGTCATTTAAAAATAAATAAATCCTTGCATACCACATATTGTTATAGTTTTTTATGATGAGCTCCCACTTGTGACTACTAAATTCCAAATGGAGTGCATGAAAAAACCATTTTATTCATCATACACTCAAAACTACTCCAATGAGGCCATTACAAAAACTTCACTTTTATATTTCTTACATCTTTCATCCTATTGAAAATATGTCTTTTTGGTTACATTATATATGGTCATATTACCAATCAATAAAAATCCACC
Organism: Torreya grandis; assembly: GCA_037957365.1. Taxonomy (NCBI): domain Eukaryota; kingdom Viridiplantae; phylum Streptophyta; class Pinopsida; order Cupressales; family Taxaceae; genus Torreya; species Torreya grandis. The sequence continues at coordinate 284,922 of JARHVA010008789.1, read as the reverse complement.
ATATGTAGACTCTATTAACTAGACCTAAAATAATATATATCTAGAAATAGAGGAGTTATCACCACAATATTTTACAAATTGTCATTTACCACTATACATATAAGTGTGTATTTGAAATAAAATGGTTTAAATAGTACTCATGGGAAGTGATTCTAGACCCTAAAAAAGTCGTGACACATATATCCTTTCCTTGGCATTAGAGCTAAAGACTTGTAATCCTCAAGTATGAACATCAATGAATTTGACAATATTTCATGACATGTACTAGGACAAATAACATTTCACATTACTATGGGACCCCTACATTTCCTACATTATGCCAAGTGATGCTAAGTTATATGATTCATAACATAATTTTAAGACAACATTTGATACATGAAATATATGTGGTACCATATAATTTACATGCATGCCTAAAATTCCTCCACTAGGTATTTATTTATAGATGTCTAATAGATACTACTCCCTTTAAGCATTGTATGATGGTCCAACAAATGAATATTCCTACGCCACAATATTACACTTCTAATTTCAACTATAGATATTTGATTAAACATGGATAAAAAGGATAATGTTTAGGCAAAAATTAACAAGGTGTTAAAAAACCTATTTCTCCTACTCATTATACAAATCAACATGGCTTTGGTTTCTATAAAATTACATAAGGAACAAACAAGATACTTTTAATAAACCATAATTTTTACAAGACACAAAATAATTTATGTATATACCTAATAATACATCCAGTCTACACTTGGTAAATCCTCATCTAAATGATAAAAATGTTTCATTGGAAATTCAAACATTAGATATGTTATTAAATGATGAGTCATCCATAAAGTACTTGGGGGTATATGTGGATCTTCCTTTCTTCTATGATAATAATATATTTCCTCGTGCCACATTTAATAATGTTTAATTGGTGAGAATAATGATCCTAATATCCCACATGATGCATATAACATGATTCCTAATACACCATACATTGTACACTCAAATTTGCTAAATAAGGAAATAATATGGTATAATTGTCATAGATAAATATGTTCAACCAATATTAATATTTTAAATGATGCATTAGGATGAAGTAAAATCCTATTTCCAAGTAATACATGACTACCCAATATAATTATTCAGATACATTATTATATCCAGATGTAAAATGAGTAAAAAAAATATCTATAAAATACATCCCAAGGTGGAATTACTATTAAAATATGGAATTCATATACTCTTAGATGTGAAATTCATAATATCCGTTGCATTTTTTGATCAAGTCTCTGATATTGTACCCATCACTAAACCTAATGGTGACATTTAATCTTTCATCGATTATCATGATTTAAACAAATAGTGCCTAAAAGATTATTTTACTTTACCCAACATTGACATGTTTGTTGATTCTACATATAGATATAGTCATTTTCATTCATGGATAGTTTTGATGGATATAACCATATTAAAATTAACCTAACAAACCAAAATAAGACAAAATTTACCACCTTGTGGGGACCATTCTTTGTAATGTCATGCATTTCAAAATAAAAAATGTAGGATAAACATATCAAATTGAAATGACACACATTTTCCATTATTTTATGCATAAAATTGTTGAGGACTATGTCAATGATTTACTCATAAAATCCAAAATCTAACAAGATCATGTCACAAATTTATGGTAAATATGAAAACTTATGAAAGTTTAATGTTCATTCAAATATAAAGAAATGTGTTTTGATATTACCTTTAGTAAATATATTTAGATAAATTATTTTGTATTAAGGCATTGAGGTTGATCCAAAAATTAAAATCTATTGTTTAGATGCCATCACCAAACAATTAAAAATAATTAAAAAATTTATAGGGCATAATTTAGATAACTCATTGTTTCATTGTTTAATTAACAAATAACATGATTCCTTTCACATGATTTATAGAAAAAGACACATAATTCATATCACATGATGTTTGTCAACAAATATTTTGAAAAAATCAAAGAATATTTAGAAAATCCATGAGTACGTATGCCTCCTATACTAAATCAACCATTACTCCTTTATATCTTAGAAACTCAATTTATTGGAACAATACAATGATGATCATCTAGAGCAAATAATTTATTACATAAGTCATCAATTGGTTACTTATGAATGCAAATATAGCACAATGAAAGAACTCTATCTGGCATTAGTATTTTTTTTACACAAAAATTAAAACACTAATTTCTCAAGAATAAGATCCATGTTATAATTAAAAAAGATACCTTGAAGTTCCTCCTAAAAAAACACCCACCTAACTAGATGAATAACTAAGTGAGTGATGCAACTCACACAATTTTATCTCAAATTTTTATTTAGAAAATTAGTAAAAAGAAAATTTGTAGATGATCAACTAGTTATAGATCCATTACTAGTTCTATTTTGAGTTACCAATTATTTTCATGATGATTTTATAGCACATAGTATATCCAATAACCCACGGACAATGTTCTTTGATGGATCCTAATGTATAATAGGTGTAAGTTCAGGTATCCTATTTCATACTCATAAAGGTGAATACATGCCATTCTCTTATAGATTAACCTTTTCTCACATAGATAATGTAGTAGAATATGAGGCCTTGATAATCAGATAATCCATAGCACAGAATATTCATATCAATAATATCCAAGATTTGTGAAACTCTGAATTGGTTGCTAATCAAATCACCTATAATTATCAAACTAAAGAGGAACACTTAATTCTATATAATGACATGGTGGATAGATTGAAACAAACATTTGGTATATTTTATATTAAGAGTATCCCATATAAATAAAACCATCATGTAGATGCAATGGCCAGTGTGGTAACCTTAATGAATTTTGTTATCATTGATGATTATATCAAATTTAAAATACATCATTGATGACAACTATTTATTACATCAAATGAAATTGATGCCTTAGCAATTATTGCTCTCACACATAGTTTTAAAAGTACATAATGGTACAATGACATCTATAAATTTTTATACCAAGCTCACATACCATACCATTTTACATGGAATGAAAAACATAAATTAGAATGAGAGGCACTTTTTTATGTTATCATTGTAAATTATTTATTGAAATGAAGTTTTTATGGGAAAATTATTTGATGCTTAAATAAATATGAAACACAAACTAGGCTCTTTGAAATGCAAGACAGTGAGTGTAGAGGACACTTTAATCACCATGAAATGTACCAAATATTATTACACTAAGGATATTGTTGGGCTAAAATTATATAAGAATGAATTGAGAATGCCAAATCATGATTATTATTTTATAATTACAACTTAAATCATGCTCCATCTCATGAGTTATAATCAATTGTCTCACTATGGATTTTTTCCTTATGAGGTTTTGATTTGATTTTAAAAATAAATCATGTATTCGTATGTGGTCACAAATTAATCATCACAAATACATAATATTTTACCAAATTGGTGGAGTCCATTTCACTGAAATCTACTAATGGAGATGACATATGAATATTTATAATGACTAATATTATTTCCTATTTTGGCATACCTTTAAAAATAATTATCGATAATCAGTAATCATCTAAGAATAAAATAGTGAATCACTTTTTCATCAAATTTAAAAACAAACATACATTTTATACAGCTTATTACCCATAGGGTAATGGCCAAGCTAAAGTGACAAATAAAACTATTGTAAAAAACCTTGGAAAAATAGTTGAATGATATAGTACATATTATCTTAAACAAATGATATATGATTTATGGACATGCCACATAATTTTTAGCACACCTACTTAGGCTATACCTTACTCATCAATTTACATTACAGAGGAAATTATACCTATTGAACTAGAAATACCATCTTTTTGAGTTTCTCTAAGGGATATTATAAAAGATAATGACCACCATGAAAATGATTACATCATGTGGAATAGTTTATTGTAAAATACACACATATTATTGAAAACTTATGTTTCTATTAAGATCACATCAAAAATGCATATAAAATAGATTTGGACACGTGAATTTTTTATGGGAGAGCTTGTACTAAAATAAAAGAAAAAAAATACAAATGTGTAAAAATACAAGAAAGGAAAATCTAAACTAAATTGGTTGGGCCTATTTAAAGTTACAAAAAAATTAGGGAAAGGCATGTATCACTTGAAAATCATTTAATAAAACCCTCTTAATAATCCAATGAACATTATGCACACGACAAAAATATTATACCTAAGTATTAAAATAAAATCAAAATACAAAACATTCAAATAATTTAAAATAATATAAAAAATCATAATTCTAAGATTTTACTAGCTCGTTGGCATGTTTTTTGTTTAATTTATGATAGTAGATATCATATAATTTCATTACTATATAAACATATGTTTCATGCATCTCTGAGTGTGATACATTCATACCCAAACACATGATCTATGCAATTTTATATTTTGTATCTTTCCTCTACTCACATCATATATTACATTAGGGGAATCTACTTATTTGTTCATGATTGATATAGGTTACATATCCTTCATGCTTATTTATACATTATCATGTTTGTTATTATATTTATAACACATGTCGATATCCATGCTCATATATTTCATAGTGTACTTGATATTCTATGCTACAAATATTTTTTCCTAATACATTTATGTAGGGATTATTAAAATATGATTATGTTGGTTGTTTATGATTCATTAATTTTTCACTTTCTTGAGTGTATTCCATTGTTTTTTATTATAATATTCATGGAACATTTGAATATGTTCTTTACCTGGTGACCCTTACACCATTGTATGTTTATTTTACATTTGACTATGTCATTCTATGTTGACTAAAAATTTAAATGTCATTCATTTCAATTTTGTGACATTTGATCATGACCTTTGTATGATGTCTATTTGGAACATTCCTTTGAATTACATTGAGTGATCTTGTGTGTGTGATTCATTTCTTTTTGAGCTTGTATTATTACCCTCAAGACATTTCAATGAACTATATCCTACATTTGAGGACTTTATGTGATCATATAATGTGAACCTAATTGATATATCTACTTCAACATGTTTATGATAAGGTAAGGTAGAAAACTAGGGGCCGAACCCTTTACAATAAAAAAAGACAAGAAGGCAAGCAAACAAAATATGCCTTCAGAGAGATGATGGCACTAGCAGAGAAACAACAGACACAAAAACAAAACACAAGAAATGGAGAGACCAGAGTCAGAGAGGACTCTCCTTACATAACCATTGATTTAAGAAGATCATTAAGTTTCTCAGTATTATCTGCATTGTCAGCATGCCCAATATTACCCACCTCTTTTAGCATAGACATGTTCAACAGAATTGTATTCTGGAGTCCTTTGGTGAAATTCTAATCTAGCCTCTGAATATGATCCTTTAGGGCCCCAATTTCAACTTTATAATTAGTCTCATTCTCAATATCCTCACCAACTTCCTCAACATACATTTTGACCTTATTGTCAGCAATTTCCATGGTGTTAGCACCATGCTCCTTAGTAACCTCAAAATCCCTAGTCTCCTGCTTCCCTCCAGTGTCCTCTGAAATTTCCTAGATTTCTAGCTCCTTAGACTCTTCCTCTTGGGTTGCTTCTTCCAAAGCATTTTTTGAGTAATCAATTAGTCTGGCCTTTAGGGTGGGTTTACCAACAATCTACCTTGACCTTCGCACTCTGGAGGAGACTCCTTTCTTATTAATTTTGGAAGACTTGTGAGATTTACCACAATGGCCCCCCGTGGCCCTACCCAGATTTTTGGGGGTCCCCTCCATGGTCTCTTTAATATTCTCTTCCTCTTCATCAACCTTTCTCTTCTTACCCTTCTTGCTCACAAAGGAGCCAGGGGTATCAACAGGGGTCTCTTCTGGGGTGGAGAAAGAAACATCTATTGTTTTGGTAGGAGCAGGGGAGAAATAGGACTCATCAATAGCATCACCAGACACTAGGTTGGAAAGAATGTCTCCACTATCAACTTTGAGAGTCTTGGATGGCTCTAGAGCACGGTGAAAGTTGTATAAGAAAAAAAGAAGCCCTTGGTGTAGGGGAATAGGGTTCATATCCAGCTTCTTAACCATTTTAGCTCTCACCCTTAGGATAGAGTGTTCCAAAGAGGAGAGCATGTAAAAAGGGAAACTAATAATAACATTGCACTTGAAGTGATTTAACAAAGGGAGGTGGTAATTGTAGAACTTGGTAAATCACCCTTCAAGCATGAAGTACTTCATGGGAATGAAGCACACTCCATCCCATGGCTCCAGAAGTTTATCACATTTGAATCCACCTTGATACGGGATGAGTTCTTCTCCCTCACCCAGAAATAGATTATGGCTTACCAAATCCATAATTTTAGTTTTTCTTTGAAGTTTTATACCCTGTATGGTCATTCCCATGGCCATAGAAATCACATATTCAGAGATTTAAAAACTAATTCCACCCACCATGACCCACTTATTTAACTAGGTTCTCGCAAACTACTCAGACAAGTTTTCATCGTAACCATTAAGCTTTTCCAAATATGGGTTGATGCCCCCTTCTTTACAATAATTCCAAACCAGTAGATTATCTTTAAATTTGTAATAGGAGATAGGTTCAGTTCGAATGTGGTCTCCTCCCATTTTGTATTTATAGACCCAAACTGTGGAGTTCCTATGTTTGGCTTTTATATTTGAAATGGTTGCTAACCCTTGTTTCCATTTATTCATAATGTGGATGTGATGGCTCATTATTCAAAAAACGCTACAGAGATGACATTGTCTACTCCCATGCTTGGAAATTATTTCCCATTGATTTTCATGATGAGACCCACATGCCTCAATCTCATGATACAATGAATCATGAATGATTATCAAATAAGTACCAAGGTTATCAAGTTTTGAGATCCCTGATGGCCCTCTCTCAATGGATTGCCTCCGAGAGATATCCTTGTCATCAATACACCTCATTATTGACAAGTCATCTCCTTTTGAATAATCTCCCTAATATTTAAGGGAATATGAATACCTTGTCACCACACCCTCTAACCTGAAAATCATTGACCAAGGTTGGCACAAGCATCAACGACCCTATTTCCCTCTCTGTAAATATGGGAAATCTCAACTCTAGAAAAATTTTACAAAAGAAATTGAATATCAGTAATGATGTATTTTAGCTTAATTCCCACATTTGAAACTTTATTAACTGCATCTATGACCATTTTAGAGTCTCCTTGTATACTAAAGTTCCTTATTCCTAGGGATATAGCTAACTTTAACCCCCATAGAAGAGCCATTGCTTCAGCATAGTTATTGTTCTAGCATTTAATTCCACCAACATAGACAACAGACATCCATCCTTTATCATTCCTTATAATTCCTCCTCTATTAGCTTTACCATCTGCCTTGGATGCCCCATCAAAGTTGAGTTTCATCTAGTTAGGATTTGGGGGAATCCATTTAGTATTTAGTCTCTATAGCATTTTGGAGTTATTATACCCAAGAATCTAGTTTAAAACCTTCCATTTGGCTACAATTTGAGATAGGGATTTCTCGAAAACATGAATATGAGCTATTGTGACACTTTCCATAATGGTCTTAGCAAAGGAGTTAAACACCTGAGATGCATTTCTAGCAATGTCCCTAAAAATTCTGTGGTTGTGCTCTTTCCATAAAATCTAGCTCAAACATGGTAGAGTTTGCTTCCATAATTCCATAAGCCAGGGATGTGTGAAGGTTAGATTCTAACTGAGAATTACTTCTTTAAGGTCAGAATTACAGACCCAATCAATACCAAATTTGTTAAGTATTGTGCCCCATAATTCTCAGGTAAAATCACAATGGATGAAGAGGTGTGAAACTGATTCCTCTTTTGAACCACATAATAAACATTTGTTAACTAGCGTAAACCCTCTCTTTTGAAGGTTATCCTAAGTTAGGATTTTGTTATGAGTAGCAACCCACCAGAACATGTTAATTTTTAGAATAAGTTTATGATTCTAAACCTTTTTCCATACATCTTTATTCTGAGCTTTAGGAATGAGCAGATGGTAAGCATATTTGACAAAAAACAATCCATTCTTATCTGCCCACCAGTATTGTTCATCCTCTCAAGGGAAGAGAGGGATTCTAATCTCCTAAATGCACTGTTGGATCTCCCGTACTCTAGGGAAAATCTTAGGCCAGTGATCACAGTAGTCCAATAGATTTTTCCAGCTCCCCATCCCATTATTATTTTCTATATAATCACTGGCCCTATCTCCAAAAAATTGAGTAGCCAAGTTAGAAATCTCTCCATAGTTTCCTTGTGTGTTGAGAGCCTTGTCCTTTAACTAGATATCATCCCAAAATTTAATATGCCAGCCATTTCCAAGTTTCCATCTAATTCCTTGTTTAAGAAGGCTTCCACTTTTTAGCATTTTATTCCATATCACAGATCCCTGGGGTAATCCCATCTGTTGAAGAAAGTTGGAATCATCAATGTTATACATGTATTTGGCATATATTATTTCCCCCCAATCATTATTTTTATGGATCAGGGTCTAACTAAATTTTGAGAGAAGGGATTTGTTCATGTTCCTGATAGACCTAATATTGAGTCTACCATGAGATTTAGGAAGACACACTTTTTCCCATTTAGCTAAAGACATTATCTATTTGTCTTCCACCCCCATCGATAAAATTTTTCTTTGGATATGTTCCAGTTTCTTAGCAAAATATGCAAGAATTTTAAAAAGAGATAGGAAGTATGTAGGAATACCTTGCAGTGAGGCCCGAAGAAGTTGTATTTTGCCAGGACTACTAAGTAGTTTCCCTTTCCAACTAAGAATTTTCCTCTACGTTCTTTCTACAATTCCATTCTAAAAACCAAGAGATACCTCTTTGACCATGAGTGGAAGACCTAGGTAGGTAGCTGGTAGAGCAGCTTCAACACATTCTAATATATCAATGATTATATGTCTAAGCTCATTAGGAGTGTTGAAGAAATACACATTGCTTTTTTGGAAATTTATCCTTTGTCCCGACTCTTTGGCATAATTATTTAAGATATTCTTCCATATTTTAGCTTCAATCACTGATGAGATGCCATAGAAGATGGTATCATCCACAAATTGTTGCACCAGCATAGGATGAAGGGAGGAGGCAGGTTTGATGCCCACTAGCTCTTTTGAGGCTATATCTGCTTGTATGTATCTTCCCAGTGCTTCTACCATAATGATGAATAAGTATAGGGAGAGAGGGTCTCCCTGACAAATTCCTCTCGAAGATGAGAAAAACCCTCTAGGTACACCATTTACCAGCACCAAGAATTTTGTAGAAGAGACAACATTCCATATCAAGCGAGACATTTTATCATTAAACCCAAATTTTTTGATCACTTGGAACAAAAAGGTCCATGAGACTCTATCATAAGCTTTAGAAATATCTAGCTTGAGAGCCATACCCAGGATTCTACTCTTATCCATGGAGTGAATAGTCTCATGTGTGGTGATCATAACATCAAGAATCTGCTTGCCTGGGATGAAACCTTTTTGAGTAGGAGAAATAATTTTATCTAGTAAAGGTTGAATCCTCATAACCAGGACTTTAGTACATAACTTATAAACAATGTTGCATAGACTAATGGGCCTAAAATTATTAAGGTGTGAAGGTTGTGATTTTTTAGGAATAAGTACTATGAAGGTATTATTAGCTTGTTTCAAAAGTTTACCTGATCTAAAAAAATCATGAACAGTAGCTGTGAGATCCACTCCTACTATCTCCAAATATTCCTAAAAGAATATAGGAGGAAAGCCAGTAGGACCTGGGGCTTTGAATGCACCCATGGAGAATAAAATAGCATGGACTTCTTCCTTAGATATAGGCTTTAACATCTCCAGATTATCTACTTTCATTATCAAACAGGAGATTTTATTAATGAATTGGTTCATAGGTCTATCATTTATATCATAATTATTTTCTTTCATGAGCAAATTCTAAAATAAAGCCCTGGCTTGTTCCCCTATCTCATTATCCTCAGTTATAATTTCGCCATTATCCAGCACAAGCTTAGTTATTAAGTTGGCTTTCCTATGTTTCATAGCTGAGAGATGAATGAAGGCAGTGTTCCTATCCCCCTCTTTAAGCCACTAAACATGAGTATTCTATTTCCATAAAACCTCTTATCTTTTCATAAGATTCTTCCATTCATAAGACATGACATTCCCTTCTTCTAAAGTGCCTTCAGAGTCATCCCCTTGATCTATCAGTTGTTGTATATCATTGAGTTTTCCCACTATATTTTTCTTCTATTGAAAGACCTACCCAAAGCTGTATCTATTCCATCCGTAAATTTCTTGTTTAATGTGCTGAAGTTTCTTGATTATTCTGAACATAGGAGTACCTTGAATAGGAATTTTCCACCATTGGGCCACCATTTGTCTAAAGTCTTTGTGTTTGATCCAAATAGCTTCAAAATGGAATGGGGAAGGTCTGGATTGTCCTTGTTCTCTCCAACTAAGTAAGATTGGACAATGGTTAGACATGGTTCTAGGAAAATCTTGCACATGCATATTATGATAATCCTTCTAGTTACTTGAGATAATAAATCTTTCTAATTTAACTTGAATCATTTGATCTCCTCTTCTTCTGTTGGTCTAGGTAAAATTTTGGTTTTTCAGTTCTATATCCAATAATCCCCAATCATTTATAAATTTGGCAAAGTCGAACATGCTATCTGAGTAATCCATAATCTTACCCTATTTTTCAAAAGGGTATAAGGGAGTGTTAAAATCTCTAGCTAACATCCATCTAGTGTTCTGGGGATTATTCTTGAAACTACTCAAGTCTATCCATAATTTTTGACTCAAAGCTATGTTATTCGGTCCATAGACATTGATCAGTGACCAATTCAAATATTTCATAGAGAAATTGATAATCAGGAAGTGCTTGTTATAAGCCATAAGAGACCCCTAGATTTTATCCCTATTCCACATAGTTACAATCCCCCTTGAAGCCCCTTCAGCTGGACTAATGCAAAAAGCCGCCTTAGGCCATATGTAGTTGACAATTTTCCTAAAACACTCCTCATTCATCTTGACCTCTTGGAGTAATAAAATATCTAATGTATTATCTAAAATGCAATTTTTAACCTCAAACTTCTTTGAGGGACTGTTAAATCCCCTCAGGTTCCAAGATAATATTTTCATTTAGAGGGTTTGAAGGATTGGGTCTCTAGTGGTTTCTATTTACCACTGGCAATCTCCCTAGCAATATCTCTTTGTCTTTTTTCTCTTAGGGTTGGTCTTCCTTGTTTGGGCTCAGTGCCAACATCTACAAATTTTTTACCTTTTCGGTTATTTTTATTTGGGGTAACCCATTCCTCTTGTTCATTACTACCACTTTGTCCTGTTTCACTTGCTAGATAGTTTCCTACTTGGTCTCTGACTTCCAGAGCATGGACCATGTTTGTGTTTAACTGTAAGTCTACTTATCCTTTGGTGGGATATATTCTTAGAGTTACTTCTTCTTGTCCATCTCTTGGAACTTTGTCTTCTGCATTGTCTTCCTCTATCAGCTGGTTATCTCTTTCTCCTCCCTTAGACATATTAGTCTATTTATCTAGAGGGTTTGTTGTGTTTAATATAGCCTTCTGACTGTTATCTAATACTAAATTTTCCTTTGGGACAACTTTTCCCTCACTACTAGTGATATCCTCCTTACCTGTCTCTTCCTCTACCTTTTCTGTATTGTCAGGATTTTCCACATTACTCTCCATTTCTTGCTTGCTATTCTTTCTATGGTTGTGAGCTTGATCCTCACCTTCAACCTAGGAATCATCTTCCCTTCCATTTTTCTTTGCTTTGCATTTTTTCATTAAATGTCCCTTTCTCTTACATATTTGACAAAAAGTGGTAGCATTTTCATATGTGATCGGCTGAGTCCAAGTCCCATATTTAGAGTTTAGCTCTATCAATGTAGGGAGAGTCCTATTAATTTCAACATTGACACAAAGTATAGCATACACACATCTAGACTTTGTTTTGGTTGTGTGATTCATAGTGACATATTGGACAATAGAATTGCCAATAGTTGTGAAGTTTTTTTCATCCTAAAATTCCAAAGGGAACCCTGGCAATCTTACCCAAGCAGGAGCAGACTTATTAAGGTCTGAGTTAGGATCAAATCCTAGTTTCCATGAGCATAAGGTAAGATAATGTGGGCCATACAGCCATGGTCCTCCAATAAGAGTAACTATCATGTCCTATCTATTCGTAAATCTAAAAAGGAATAGGCCTCTTGCCATGACAGTGATCGAAACACTACCCTTAACTTCCCACCTAGACAAAACCCATTTCCTAACCATTTCAATATTAGGATGGAATGAGAAAAAATTACCTACCAATGTAAGGCCCATGAATTCCATGATTTCCTCCACCAGATCATCTGGGATAATTAGGGTCGTGCCCTCAAAGGTAACAGGGAGGCTCGACATGCTTTTCGAGGGGCACGTCTTTTCACCTATAAGTGCTTTCTTCCATCTGTTTGATGGAATATCCTCTATAGAATTTTTGATTAGATCCATAGGGGCACTACCACTGGTAGTAGCCTCCATTGGATTTGTGATCCCTCTTGTAGCACTCAAGGGGCCCTACAAGGTAGGAAAAAACTAGTTTCAAATGTTTTTCATAGAGCTTGCTCCTCCAACTCTCTAAAAGTTGTCCTATCTACATCAACATGTTATTGTTATATGTTATTTGATTTTTACACAAATTATATATCTACCTTATCCTTTTGAGGTAAAGTACCTACCATTTTATATCTCCTTCACCTCATAATGGAATAATTTTAGTGGTTTAATGTCATAGAAGTATGACCTCTACAATTTCACACTTTCTAGATTACAATGGGGGAATGTAATAAGAACATGAAATCTACACTTGGACAATCTCAATTCTAGTTTCATGATTTAGACATACACTTAGGTTAAAATCCTATACATTGCACTAGTTTTTCATACATATGAAACATAGTATTTTAAATATATGATACATGTACTTGAAATCATATATATTATAGGTTTATACACATTTTTATTTCATAAAAAATGCAAAATTTACCAATTATAGTACTCATTAGGACACATTTATCACATAAAGATGTATTTTTATTGATCCTTTTCTACCATAATAATTGATTCATTTTATAGGTTAAAGTGATTAAATAATTAAAACTCACAAAAATTATATATTAGAGTGACTAAATCTTCCAATCTCACTATATTTATAGTATGATAAGACTAAATCACTCACCCTCACCACATTATGTATATTCATGTTTGAGTTGTGTGAACAAGATATAATTCTATTAATGGTCAAGTCACAACTCATACTTACACTAGATTGGGGGTAATAATGCCTTGTAATATCCCTCTTCAATATCTAAGATTGAGGTTTGAACCTTCTCTGGCTGTATTGCTTCATAAGGAAGCATCTTTATCAAGTCAAAGCATCAAGAGACAACATGGTTGGATCGACACACACGTGTATTCCTTCCTTTCCCTCTTTATTTTCAATAATTTAAATTATTTAAAATTTAATATTATATTAACTAATTTATAATGTAAAATTTTCTTGGATACATGTCATATACAAACAAATCACTCAAATTGGGTTCAATAAAATCAACGTATGTTATATGCACCTAGATACACATTTCCTTTCTTTAACCTATTAATTTAATCCCTATGAATTAATATATTAAAGGGTGGAAATGTAGATACTAAAATAAAATATTTATATCATCTTGGTATTATATATTTGATAAGTATCAATCAAGACTCTACCATTTAGTTCTAGACTTCCCTATTATTGAAAGGCTCTCGTTCACCATATCACTATGCCTAAATGTTTATCTCTTAGTCTGATCCATATCATTGTTGACCTAGGACTCTTTCACTATATATAAATATTGAAACCTAATAAACATCCTTCACTATCAATTTTAGATCCATACTTATTTTCTATCCCTCTAAACACTATGGGCCATAAAGGGACACTACCACCAATAATAGTGTCCAAATCCTTATCTAGTGTCTAGTAGCTAAAATTAATCCAAATTAAAAAATGATTGAAACCTATGGGTCAACCTAATTTTATTATCAAACCCTACAGTGATATATTTTCAAAAGGTTTGGTTTAAATACAATTCTAAGCTTTTTCATTCCCCATATAAAAAATAATAAGAAAACACACACTAAAGCTAAATTAATCAAATGACATAGCACTTTCCTCTATCTTATTCCTCCCGATTTTCATATCAAGCATAAAATTAATCAAACCATATTTATAAAATATTCAAATATCACCCATGAGATATATTCATCAAACTATAAGAAATATAATTTCATGCAACTTTAATATATTTCACCCTTGTGCACACACTTTCCCACACATAGGGGAGAAATACATAATTATGAGGCCTTCATTAGAGTATTGGATATGTAGTAAATGTTAATTGATAGATGGGTCTTTGGGGTATCTCGACATTATGATCTCGTTAACCCATTTTTTATAAAACTCATTCCATAGGTGAAGAAGGAAGAAGAACTAAGGTTTGAACAATCCTATTAATAGTGATAACATAAATCCTAGATATGAATATACCATAAAATGGGTGATAGAAAACCCAAAACTAATTTTTTTTTCACATCCATATATAGTCATTATTCTATATTTGGCACTTACATTATAGTTGAATAGTAGCATCGATGGTAGTGTCCATACCTTATGATATTGTATGTGGCCATAAAATTACAATTCACATAATTTGAAAATTGATCCAAAACACTAATCTTATATACCTTACACCTATTTCTACTATAAATCTTAATAAACATAGTAAATCAACTAAGTACCATTATATCTTATTTACTACAATATCTTACAATAGTTTTTCATTATTATTTTTAGCAATCTCAATTGTATAAATTCATAATATTATTTATTTGAGTTTTCTATTAATTTACTGACTATAAATTAATTTATCACCCTTGTGTTAGAACTACTATATTTATTAATCATAGATACCTCTACATTTAAAATTTAGTATTAAACATCCACATATTTTTAAATTGATAGATAATTTCATAATATAGGCATTAATTTCTTACCTTTTACTTTAAGTAATTTTTAAAGATATGAAAAGGACTTCCACTAGTTATTGGCATCCTCCTGAGAGAAGTAATATTAAAATTTTATTATATTTCTATTTACAATTATCCATCACACCTTATAATTCCATACATATATTTAAAGTAACCTATTATATCTAATAATATTTCCAAAATGATATTATTCTACCATAGTTGACTTTCAATATTAACTTGCCTATTAAAATTAACTTCCAACTTTTTAATAAATTCTATATTACAAACCCACAAGGAATTTATTCTTTCATGAATATTATATTCCTATCTAGTTTATCCATTTATTTTTATTTCAATATCTTACTCCAAAGTTTTCTACATTCTTCATAAAATCTCCATGGAAGTTTACATCTTGAAGCTTGATTCATATCTTTCAGACCTCACATGCCCATGCCACCATTTTTATTTGGGGCACATATATTTTACCATGTGATGAAGTTTATTATTTTATAATACTCAAAGTCATTCCAAAGAAAATTCTAATGAAATGTTTCTAGTTATTTTACCATTGTACTTAGATTTTTGAAAACATACATTGTGAAAGTTGAAATGGCTTAGAGAGAATCTTGGATTAACATGTATCCATACATCATGTGTAATTCTCCCTCAAATTAAAGGCTTATTAAGATATGATATGGGAAATCATCTATTTCAAAACTTAGGATTTGTTGATTTCTCTTTTGTAATTTGAACATTAATAAATTATAGACTAAACTTCAAAGAAATAATCTTTTAAATTATAATAATTTCATATTTTTACGTATTTTTTATATCTTCCATGCATTTTATTCATAAGGAATTGAAAAGATAATTTTTTTTTTTAAACATTGGATATGAGATATAAGGTTTATTGAATAAGAAACTTCCAACCCTTTTATTATAAATTCAATCAACCTATTATTTATAAATATTTTAAGATATTGAATTAATATACTAGAAAGAAAGGAGAGATTGGATCTCATTTCATATGTCCTCAATTTTTTTAAAACAAACTTACCTAGACAACATCAGTGAGAACCAATAAAGATGGAGTTAAAATGAAGCTATTTATTATCTTGATATAGTCTTTCAAAAATATAAACCTTTTTAAAACCTTGAGTAGAAAGATCCAATTTACCCTTTTCACATGTTTTATGTATATTTAATTTAGTTAAAATTCATGATTTATTCTTGTGTGAAAATTAATTAGTGGTCTCATATATATTGATAATGCCATACAAATTTTGTTTCCCAATTATAAAACTTTTTTCTTCTTATAATATTAATTTTTTTAAAAATTAATTAAATTTTTTAGCTAACATTTTGGTTAGGATCTTGTAAGTGATTAAAATTTATTTCCTTCAAAACAACCTTCTTTCCTTTGTTCTCTTCAACTCCCACCCACACATCCCTTCCAAATGTATGCATTTATTTTTGAAAATAGATCACCTAAAAACCATCAAGCCCTACAATAAATGAGATCAATTTTAATGTTTCTTTTTCAGTGATTGGGCTCATTTACATTTCATTATCCTCAATAATATGTTTGGAATATTTTGTAAGATTTCCTCTAGCATATGAGTATTATCAACTACTTCACTCTCCAAAAAGTCTTGAAATATATTAAACCGCATCTCTCTATTTTATTCTTGACAACGTTTACATTTTCAAGAGTGATATCATAAATTCTAATTAAATTCATCCTTAAAATAGTTTACATGTGAAAAAATGTGGTATATTTATCACAATCCTTTATCCAATCTCTAGATTGTTCATTCAAAAAGTATTTAGTGCGATGAACATGCCCCATCCATCTATAAATAAAGACCATTTTTTTTATAAAAGTTGAGAGAAATTTTAATTTTAAAATATTTATTTATTTCAATTTGTGACATTTTTTTTTGAAAACTATAAAACATATCATTAGAAAATAGGACTAGAAGATAGTCATCTTCTTAGGACTTTACCCTTTCTCATTTAGATCAATATTGTGATCTTTATTTATGAAATTAATCATTTTTTGAATATGTTTCCCTTTTTTTATGAGTAAATTATATTGCGATGTGTTAGTTTGATTGACCTTTTGGATAATTATAATATTTTTAACTTTGGTGGATGGATTTACATACATTATTTAATTCATTATTTAATTTTAATAAATTTAAGTTATAGGAATTCACTCATTATCATTTTATTTTGAGTATTATAGAATATTTGTTTAAATTTGAGTTATAAAACATGGTTTAATAAATATTGGTTATTATGACAATAGATTTTAGAATGTGATTAATTCACTAAGAAGTAGCTCTTGGAAGAGATATGAAGAATTTTTTTTATATCCTACTTTTCCCTCATTTTTAGGTTTATTATTATATCCTCTTCATTATATTGCAACCTCATTGTAAAATATTCACATTTTTGTTGTTCTGGGTGTTATTCTAGTCATGTGGAAGAACTTTGTTAATTGGTTACAAGCCACATGTTTTTATTTCACCATTTGCTTATATATACAAATGTGTATTTATAAATCATGACCTAGGTCATTCTTCATGTTCCTAAAATGAAAAAGTAAAAATGTGTGAGTTGTTTCATCAATCATAAAAAAAACATCAAATATATCTTCCATGGATAAATACTATTGAAGACCTATCATTAATTCTTTATTTTTCAAACTTCATTTAATCTACCATCCATGATTTTTTTACTTCATCTATATGAAACGAGAAAGCATTTTTTTTTTTTAAAAAAACATTCATAAAATGTTATCTATTCTATTTCTTTACTTTTGACTTGAAGTTCTATAATTTTTTACCAGTAAGAATCTCTTATGTCCCATATATTTAGTATATATTGAGTAGTCTTCCATTTTTTTCCTCAAAAATAATAAAGAACCACATAAATTCTATTTTGAATGTAATTAATTTAGCTTTATTATACAACACAAAATATAATTATATGGGTAAGAGGTTTGAACCTATAAATTATATAATTTGTGAAGAGAATTAAACATTTTATAACACCTTTTCTAGATAAATAAGCCTATCTGATCTTTCCAAGATTACATGGTCTCCCTATCTTCTATTTTTCTAAGTGAAGATACTTATTTGAGGTACTACATCTATCAAATCATAAAAAGAGTAAAATTAATTAAAATTAAAATAACTTTAAGGAATAAATTGCCTCACTTTTTTAATCTTTTATTCATAATGGCATTAAAGTATCATACAATTACCCACTTAACTCTATTATTACCTATTTACAAACCTTTAAGATACCTCCACAAATAAATTTCATCTTCATTATCCATAGTCTCCTAGATGTAAGAGAAAATAAAATCCAAATCATCCTTATAAGTCTCAAATAAGAGATTAATTGCATTGCGTCATTGGGCGATTGGGATATCATAGTACTCATTGGGAATTTGAGATATTACAGTACCTTTAAACACCCATGAATTATAATAAAGGAAAAATATAATATAAATACATTGTGTATCTTCCACTTCTATATTATGAAATTTATAGATATATTTTTTAACACATTTACCAATTTATATTTGTCCACTTTGATATCTTAAAATAATATAATGTATGGACTCATATAGTAAACTATCCATTTGAATAAATAATATTTTTATAGGATTTAAATCCTCCAACATTTCAACTTAAACTTTCCATGGCTTATTGGTGGATGGATTCTCCCTTCCACTTGGTATTTAAGCCTCTTAGGTCTTTTATTTTTCTGAATCAAGCATTTCTTGATCTTATTTTCGAATCATTATAGAGTTTGGTTTTATTCCTCTAATATTTTGAGTCTTAAGATTAGGTTGATATTTCAACACATGATAGCTAAAAATATTATTCACAATTCTTGAGATATTTATAATTTAAATGGGATGATCTTATCCTATATCACTATTAAAATATATATCCTTTAAATGCTTCCACCTCCTTATTACCTAAGTGATTAAAAAAGTATGGTTTTATATAAGAGAGAGCCTTTTTAAACATTTAATCCATCTAATATTTTTATATTATTTTTATTTTCCCCCATGTTTCTCACTAATAAGGACAAACCTTCATGGCTTTCCTTTAACTTCAATGCCTTCTCAAATTCCTTTTAAAAACACATTCATTTTTTAATTGAATAATATAATTTATCCCATTCATGGAGGGGAAATAATCTCAGCCAAGGGAGAAGCTTAATCTCTCTTCTCTATTTTCATCCCATTTTGATATCTTTCCTTCAATTCCTTTAATGTAATATTCATATCCTTTTTTTTTATAAAAAATAAGTTACAATTACACTATTGAAAATCCCTCCATATCAAGGGAAATTTTCTTTAGAATCCATTTTTTAACCCATTGTTATGTTTTAAGGACAAAAATATTTACCTCTTGATGTTTTCATTTAAATTTATTACCACACTCTCCTTGTTATGACGAATTTTCCTACACACAATATTTTAACTATATCAATCATGTCTCGTAAAATCCTCACATATTGGATAGATTACTATATTGTATTGGCCATATACTATGTTTATTACTCTATCTACCATTTACTATAATTTATCTGCCATTAATCACCTTTTCAACTAAAATAGCCATTATTATTTCTATCATATTGGCCTTGCATCCCACATTTTCTTCCCTTAGTCACTAGTTTGATTATATTATTTCTTTCAATTGATAATTATATGTATCAACCATGTTATCTCTTTAACCTATAACTGTATCAACTAATTTCATTTCTCAATAACTTATTATATTGGTCATTCCATTTTTAATATATCACTATATATTTTTCAACCATATTTAGTCTCTGGTAATTTACCATCCACATAACTATATCAGTATCATTAATACAATTCTTTTGTGATGGAAATTTATTATGTATCCTCTAAAAAATGAATTGTATTTATTTATTTCTAACCTAGGATATACCCATCTACCATTTATTTTTTAGAATATATTTGACACTTTGTGGGTCAAATTATGTTACACGGATTTTTATTAGCATTTAGTTTTCTTATATATATCATATCTACCATTTTTAAACACTAATATCGCATATTATCTCAATAGTTATGGAATGACTTAGTCATTGGCATCCTCCATGACATCTTCCTCTATTTCATATATCCATCATATCTATCTATGCTAAAAATGGTCACTCATAACTTAAAAAAGCTAAGAATGGAAAACGTTCAAAAGGTTTTATTTTCACATATGTATGGAAAATGTTGAAATTTTTGATTATTTCAAAAAATTCTTTAATATTGTATTTATTATATCATTATTTTTATAGGTACATTTGATGAACAAAAATATGTATTATAATCATGCCATTATAAGGAATTTTTTGTATTAATATAATATTATTATAAAAATCTTCATTTTTTCTTATTTTATATGCCTACCTAAATAGTTTCAGTATAGATTTGTTACCTTACATAAACACTATATTGTGATAGTATTAAAAATTTCATCTCCATACCACTCTCACACCATATGTTATTTTCTAATTTTTAAACCTTCTTGAATAGTTAAAATATATCTTAGGAACTATTTTCTCATTTTTAAGCCTTCTTGAATAGTTGAAATATATCTTAGGAACTATTTTCTCATTTATAAGCCTTATTGAATAGTTAAAATATATCTTTGGAAAATTAAATTGGCATGTTTCTGTGCTCAATTGGTCAGTCTTATCTTAATGAAAATATTTCATCTTATATCATATTTTTTTATTCAAATAAATTAAGTGAAGGCATGCATTATTCTTTTATGTTCCTTTCATTTATCTCATCTTTTTAAACATTTATTTATTTCCTTGATTTATCTTTTATATTGTTATGTTTTATACCAAACCACCATCTTGCATTATGATACTATGACATGTGATGATATTTTGATAAGTTATATGTATACAATTATATTTTAGAGATACTGATGATTTCTTGTGTGGGAATCAGTGACACATATCTTCCCCTGAATACATATCTTCAAGGATGTACTAGGGTTATGGTTGAGTTAGCTCATGGTACTTTAAAATATATTTTTGTTATATGATCACCTATTTTACTTGATCACACTCACTATATTTATATCTAGTCATTATAACCTCTTTGGATTGTCTTTTATCTACTTTCAACATCTTCTGATTAATTTCAGATCTTTTTTCAATCAACTTGACCACGCCAAGTTAGTTATGTTATATATCATGTATATAAAAATTAATTGATAATTATAGATGAGAATTATTACATGTTTCCTCATCTCATCACATCAACCTAACTCAATGTATTTATTTTCCTTCCTATAATAACTTGGCATGGTCAATGTGGTACTATTTTCTATTGAGATATTTATACTAAATTGATCTATATTGAGTACATATGATTAATTTTTAAGTAAATTATATGAGTTAGATCCCTATATATGGCTATTATATCTCATTATTATAATAAAAATATACAATTTTTTTTTACAAAAAAATCTACTTTTGGTAGAAGATGATTTAGAGTATAGGAGATTACTATTTTAGAGGTTTAGTATTTTCTCAAGGTCTTTTAATTTAAATATAATAAGGTAGATCCAAGGAGGTTATAATTATTCTTTAGAGTCCCCAATTCAAGATAATTATATATTCATTCTTCAAATTTGAGTCTTCACATACAACATCACTCATAGCATGCCACTTAATTGAAGGGAGAGATTAATGCACTAAAATTTCAACCCTAGATAAATATTCATATATCTATTCTCTTTATTTTATTTTGATTTACATGCTTGTACTAGAGTAGTATTCTCTTTCCTTCTCTATTTTCATCTTAGATTATGATATTTAGTATATGTTAAACTTTCATATAAGTATATCCTAGGTTATATTCATCTTAGTGATTGACTAATAATAATTATATTATTTTTTGGTTTAATTTATTATTGTCTTGGATCTATGTTACCCTTTTTCATTATTTCTTTGTTTCAACACAAAAAAAATTAAACTTCATCATTTATTTAAATTTTATCTCTTGCAATAATATGTTGAGTTTTAATCTTTGTGAGTGAATTCCTTAATGGGTGCAATAGTAAAGGGTTGGTAATATCATTAGTGCTTTACAATATTTCTCTATATCATTCCTATATCCACTAACATATTTCTTACTTGATCCCCTAATAAATTTTCCTCACAATATCCCTTAACAAAACCAAGACCAATTTTTTTGACTATACCAACCCAAGTCAATGTAGTATATTTCACTTCCTATTATAATTAAAAACTAGGTAAACTTGGGTTGATGTAGTTTGAAAGTCATAGCACACTATTCACAACTAGATCAACTGAGGCCAACCTAGTTCAAGGGTAAATGGTAAATTCATAAATATGTCGATGTGGGTTGATATTATTGGCTAAAATTATGAAATGGTTTAGTTTCATCCCTAATTATAAATATAAGTCTCATTTCAATCCAATAGCGAGGAACATTCAAATTTTCACTATTATTGCTCATAATTATTCTTTAGTCTACATTTTTGGAGAATCCATTACTTAATTATTATCTTTGAGTGAAACATCTTGTATTTTAGAGTCTTGGATGAAAATAAAATAAGCATTCTATCCTAGATATGATTTCAACCATTGTGATCATTATAACAAAAACAACCTCTTTCAAAGCACCATTGGCCAAGGGAAACATCAAGTCTCTATATATTATTTTCAAAGTATTTTTTAACACTATCTCATTTCGTTTCATAGATAGATATTACATTAATTAATATATTTAATGTGTGTATAAATCATTATTTTAATATCCTCTAAAATTAAAATTATTATGGTTTTAGGGTTATTTAAACTTATCCTTTTACACCCTAGATAACCTAGGCCTTTATTTATCGACCATGGTTCCTTACCCTTTTTAATTTTATGATAACCATCCCCCTTATATTTGTAACAATATTTGATAACAATAGATTATTATTATTATTATTATTATTATTATTATTATTATTATTATTATTATTATTATTATTATTATTATTATTAGGTTTATTGCATTATATTAATTCCATATAGGCTTTGGTACCCTCTCCATTGATGTTGTGTGATAAGAGCTCCTCTAGCTAGGTTTAGAAGATCTAATTGGTAATGGACCAATATAGCTAATTATCCAATGGGTTTTCATTATATGAGTACATATATATTAGGTAGGATAATTTTCAATTCTATCTTAATTTTTTATATACATTATGGTGGACCTGACATGAACTAACCATTATTTTTTCTTCTTCAACAAACTATATCAACACAAGTTGATACCATTTTACTTTTCTATATTTTTCAATATACTATATTGACCCAGGTCAATCCAATCTAACTATTATGTAATATAAATAAAAACTACATCAGTGAAATTTGATTGTATTTTAACTATCTTGTATTATTTTCAATAGGACCATTTAAGTTTATAGTTTTTTCTGTCAGCCAACTATATCAGCTAGGCATAATCTAGATTTATTTCTCATATTTTTTTTATTTTTTATTGTTTATGTTTCCAATAGATTACATCAACCTAGGTTGATTCAATATAATTTATGTGTGATTTTCAAGAAACACATTGATCCAGGTTGATACACTATTAATTTTATGTTTTTCCATTAAGTTACTCTAACTCCAAATGATATAGTTTTTCACAGATGTATTATTTTTAGACAACCAACTACATAATTTTCCATGCCCAATCTAGTTATACATTTAATTCAATTATCTACCATACCATATCAACCCAGTCTAATATAGTTTTACTATATAGTAAAATATATAAAGAAAATTTTACATCAAATCTTACTTTCTATCAAAATTAATTTTACATAGATAACTATATCGACCTAATTCAATAGAGTTATAATTTAATTTTATTCCCTATGAAAACTATATTGACCCTAGTTATTACAAAATACTGATTACATTTATTATCAATAAATTATATCAACCCTAGCCAATCTAGCTTACTCTATCTGTATTTTCTATACAAACTAGATCTACTTGTATTGATATAGTTTTGTGTGTTTTTATCTTCAACATAAACCATGAAAATTTAATTTCCTTGTTAGAAGTTAAGAAAACATTTAATTTTAAGTTAACTTCATGTTTATTTCCATTCAATAAAATATATAAATTGATTTTTGATGTTGATTTTCACCTTTTATTTTTTATTTATTTGGATTTCCTTAGAAACTATGTTTTGATAGTTTTAAATCTAATAGATATTGTCATTAAGATCTATGTAGTGCCATGTTTACAATAATTATCTATTTTTTATAGAAATCATGTTGTGAGGGAATTACCTCAATACTCATAGCCATAATATACTTATATGCATAATATTTAAATTCCATGTACCTCATGCTATTTAGGAAATTCCTAGGAAACCCATTTTTATTGAACTTTAGGAAGCTAACTATCCACCTAATTTTGTAGTACACCAATTAGTGGTTAGCACTGGGAGGTTACTCTCAACTTACCCTTGAAACAAGGTTTAGTGGGATATGAGAATGACACTTCTTCCATATTTAATTCTCTAAAATATTGAATAAATAATATCCAAAGGACAATTAACTATCTTTGAGAACCCAAAAATTAGTCACATCCTTTAAGCACATCTACATGATATTCATTTTAAATATATATTTAAAATTTTCAATTTTTTTCTTTCTATTGTATTTTATATTATAGATTATATCATTCAATATCGATATAATTTATTATGTTCTAAGTAAATTATATAGCATTTTTATAGTTATTTATGTGTGAATAGACTATGTCAATTGGTTTTGATATAGTCTATTGAGTTTCCTTTATATATACCTTTATTTATTATATTGTATCAACTAAGACTGATATAGTTTAGTCACCATAATCTTAAATTTTTATCATATCCAACTATAGTTCCTAAGATTGATATAGTTATATCCCTTTATTTCTATCTGTATATACACATTGACCAAGCTTGATATAATACATTTTCTATTCTAAATATTGTTACAATTTTACCAAATTTTACTACATCGACCAAGATTGATGTATTTCTATCCTCCCACTTATTTTTATGTCACTATATTGACTAGGCTTGATATGGTACATTTAATTTTTACGATAAATTGTATTGTTTATTATTTACTTATGTACAACTACACTGATCAAAATCAATATACTACACTTTCTACTTTATTGAATTGCTTGATAATATTCATTTCTTGTAATTAATCACATAATATCATGAAGTCAACTATTAGAAATTTTTTAAATAGAATTAACATATTTATATTCTTTATGGATTATTATTTCCTACCTAATTTTTACACTAATGAAGTTCACACTTCATGGTGAATTTATTACTAGTGAACATCTTGACCTATTGATTGTAACATGGTTCACATAACTTAAAATGATGATCTAGATGATTCCTATATCTTCAAAACCTTGGATGATAATTCTATTTTTACTCTTAATATGAATATTACTTTATCCAAACTTCCCTAAACCACTAAATAAATTGATACCAACTTGTTAAATTTCCCTCTTAGGAATCCTCCTATCACTACCCTAGGGAATGCTCTTCCTACTAATTCATGGACTCCACCCCCTTCTAATAATAAAATTTTACCTATTGATAAAACTCAAATTCTTGCACAAATGATCCAAGAAATGTGTTATAAAAATAATTAATAGATCCTAAATTCTCCAAATTCAAAATCATATCTTACAAATGGAAATTGAATCTCCCATCATCGTGACTCAACAAAATAGGAATTTTTTCATCCTCCTTTATGACATGCCAATGGGAACATCATTCCTTAGCCTATATGTATAAAAAAATGATTAAATATCTCAAAAATGAACCTTTAGCTCCTTTTCTATATATATATTGAAAACATTTATCTAATTGTTACATATGATGGGACTAAGGATCTAACCATTCCTTAAATCATTTGCCAATATTTATAAATAATGGGTCCAAACCAATACCTTCACTAATAATAAACTTCTTATCAAAAAAATTACTGGGATGATCTAAAATGGTATAACAAACTCCCTTAACATTCCATTTCACAACTAGAATATTTAGTCAATGATTTAGTTAAGTAATTTCAACACACTAATTTTCTTAAAAAAAATCCTTAGCCATTTCATAAATGTTAATGAATTACTTAAAAAATCCACTCATACCTTTATCAAATGATAAAAAAATTAGCTCACAACATATGTCATAAAATGAGTGATGATAACATTTAAAAATTCTTCACCACTTTCCTTAAACCTTCTCTTAAATAAAAGGTTAAAATTTTCTCTCAATAAACTCTAGAATATGTTCTTGATTAGGCCAAAGAATAATATTTTTTGATAACTCAATTTGAACCTTATCAAAGTCTCATCAAGTAGTTTTTCAAAAATTTAACTAAGGCAATCACCATTTCCGATTCTAAATCTAAGCCTCCTCCTGATCAAACTAAATAGATACTTAAAATCCCTACCAGTCACCCTTGAACATATCATAATTGATGATGTTATTATCTCTATCCAAACATTTCAGATATACTATCATTGCACTTCCATCATCGTATGATCCTTTAAAATTTTATTATTTCCATGCCTATGTTAGTCATTCTCATAAAAAATGTTGTGCTTTTACCAAAAAATTATTTCCTTCATGTTAGGGATGCTTTCAATCTTAATGCTATGATCAAGACTCATCATACTAAATATCTTAAACATTTTCAAAAGAGAAAATTTTCCAAATATACCAATCATAAATTTAATAAAAATATTTCAGTCCCAATATACAACATCCAAATAAATTTTTTTATGATATTTATGTTAACTATGATCAATATTATGTTAATTCTTAGTATGTGAATATGGCTAAAATTAATTATCATCGTAATCCTAGTCACAAATGTAATATCACAAAAACTAAGAAGCCCTCCACCGAGGTATAAACTTCTTAAAGATTTTACAACTACTCCATCATATTTAGAACTAATTATTAGTGATGAGTGGTCCATGCACATGGAACTTCATTGAGGTTCCACTATTCCTACAAATAACATTTTTAATAATCCACCTAAGCCTCCTAAAAATTCCTCTTCTGATCTGCATGAATATACTAAATGAACTTCAAAAATTATACTCAAATAATTAGTCATAATTTTCCTTATCATCATAAATTATTTATGAAATAACTCCAAAGCATCAAAAAATAGTAATCCGATGATTCTGATATACCTAGTGTATCTTCTAATTGTCCCCCATTGACATAAGTTCACGTTATTGAAATAATCACTTATTCTATAGAACCCACCATAGAATTCCTTGGAGATGATATGATTAATGATGAAATTATTTTTCAAGCTAGTGATCCACCACTCTTTATTAAAATTTAAATCAACAATAATTTAATCAGAAAAGTTTTTGTGGATGAAAGTTTGGCAATCAATGTTACCTCTTTTTGGTTCATCCAAAAAAATACATACTCCAAAGAAACCCTTAAACAAATTCGCCTTACTTGTCATGGATTTTGTAAAACCAACCAAAAACCACTTTATTGTAATTAGATTCTCCTCACAATTGGACCCAAAAAAATTGAACCAAATCTTTGGTCATTGATCTTAATTTATCTTATAACATACTTTTAAGGATGTCTATGGACTCATTGTATTATAGCTATTGAATATTTTGGTATCCAATGTATCAAATTTATCCATAATGTAAAATGTTATAAGCATGAGGTATATTCAAACCCTTCAAGCATCCAACATCTAAATCCTAAATATCAATATTGAATTCCTAAAATTACTCATATTAATAGTCCTACTTTATTTGAATTCATGAACATACATTTTGATTTACATTTTATTATTTCAAACATTGATGATGTCGATCCCAATGAATTGTAAAACATTTTTAATATATTTTATTGCCTCCATACATTTTGGAACAACTTCCTCCTTCTATTCTTCCATGATATCATATTATTCCTTTAATTGATGAAAATTATGATAGTCCTCCCCCATGAAACACATATGAAGCCTGTTACAAAGAATATGGTTTCACTTATAATAATTATGGGGTATCCAAACTTTTTAAATAACCTTTATCCATGTTTCCACGTACTTTCATTAGCATAGGTCTATCCAATACAAATATCCCTATTAAAATTGATACATGTACTATTTATCCCTTTTATTATGATGCATAAATAATGTCTCAAGCCCAATCATAATATTTGGATGTAATACATTATCAAAATACCTTATCTAAAATGCATTCCTTCAAGAATGATGTTTATGATGCCTAAATTATGTCCCAAGCCCAATCACAATATTTTGATGTAATACATTATCAAAATACCTTAGCTAAAATACACACCTTCAAACATGATATTCATGTTATTCATAAATCATCTAATATTTAATCTGAACCTAGACATTATGTCCCTCATACCAATCCACCCTTAAAATATACTGCATGGGTTGTCAAATACATATTTAAACATAAAACATCTAAGGATATTAATCAACTCAATATCATTCAATCCCCTTATTTAGATATTAAAAAATTTGAACAATTTCATAATGTTCACACTTTTTCTCATCTCTTTTATTGTGTCAATCAGCCTAATAGAGTTAAATCATCTATCTTTGAATACATTAGCCATGATCCATACTTATCTAATACAACTATTTCCAATGCATCAATTACAATAGCTTTTATCAATCAATCTGATATAATCAACCATGTTCTTATTATTTTTCCACCTGTGAAACTTTAAGATAATACTATTTTATCTAGAATTAACAATCATCCCAATCCAATTAAATTAGAACTTCTATCTTTTACTCAACATCATAACATTACCTCATGTGTTAAAGCTATTGCCATTAGACAAATACATTCTAGGTTTGGAAGTCAAGGTAATCAGATTTTGGATCTTGAAGTAGATGTTGAATATTATGGACCTATAACAACACTTTTTAATGATGAATTTATATTATAAAAAATCCATGCTCATGGGCATCAACTTTCATACAATCATCATAATCTTGGGCATTTTCATGAAAATTCTTATTGTTTCAATAATTTTGTTGCTAGTATTGATTTCAAAATACATCATCTATCCAAGATTCCTCTAACTCTATATCACTTCCAAGATGTAATTTCTATGCTTATAGAATAAAATATTGCTATCAATTATGGGACCATGGACAATCCCTATCCTTTCCTTATTTTTAAATAACTTCATCCTGAAGATCATGATAATTATAGTTTCTTTTTTGAAAAATAACAATAAGATTTTGCCTAGCCATTTAAAGACATGCTTGGTATCGATGCATCAAAATAAACATAAATTCCCTCCTACGTTTTATACCTTATGTCAAAAAGATTTATTGGATTCTATATTAATCAAAACCATCTCCAACATTGTTCTTTTTCACAATAAAGTTACTATGGCCATTCATATATGTTTAGACTTTTGTAAACTTAACATGTCCCAAAGATAAATTTACTTACCATAAATAGATTCCATTATTGATTATAAAGATGGATATGAAATGTTATCTCTCATGGATGTTTTCTTATTTTATAACTAGATTCCTATCAGTTTCAAACACCAATATAAAACTCCCTTCACCACTGAGTGGGTAACTTATTGTTATGTTAAAACACCCTTTTGGTCTCTAAAATGTTGGAGATGCTTATCAACATGCAATTACTCATATTTTTCACAACCTCATTCATAAAATAGTTAAAATTTATGTAGATTACCTTATTTATAAATAAAATCATCTTTCACATCATCTTCATGATATTATTATCATTTTTTTTTATCAAATTATCAAATAAAAAGTTATACTTGATCCTTACAAATGTGTTTCTAGTGTTACTTTTACAAAAATCTTAAGTTTTTTAGTCTATTTTAGAGGGATTGATATCGATCCTGATAAAATAAAATTTATATTCAACATGTTTACCCCTCCTATTATACTACCTTATAATGATCATCCACTCATCTTGTATACTTCATCTACACCCATGTTAGTTGGGGAAATGCTCCCTCAACAATATGAAATAAGCCAAGAATATCCCATATATTACATCATTTTGGATTTAATAGATTATGAAACATGTTACATAAAATTTTAATGGTATTTCCTCACTATATATTTCTCCACTAAAAATCTTTGACAATATATGCTTTCCCAAACTACTTAGTTCATTATACATTCTAATCCACTCTGCCATTTATTTTCCAAAGCTTTCTTACTTGGAGACATAATTTTCAAATGGATGGTTTTTTTAATTGAATTTGACTTCATAATTGTCATCAAAAAATTAGTTAAAGGCCAAGTGATTACCAATCAACTTGTTTCCACACTTATCTATATCGCTAATCACCTTCAGCATATTATTCCTGACCTTCGAAGAGATCCTTAAT
This sequence comes from Torreya grandis, assembly GCA_037957365.1. Taxonomy (NCBI): domain Eukaryota; kingdom Viridiplantae; phylum Streptophyta; class Pinopsida; order Cupressales; family Taxaceae; genus Torreya; species Torreya grandis. The sequence goes on along the minus strand of JARHVA010008789.1, from coordinate 254,263 downwards.
ATTGAATGTCTCAATCAAGTTATTTCACTTAAAGACTACTTTCATAATTTTATTGGTGATCTAGACGAAAAAATAGGGAATAACCCCACACTTCTATTTATAATCCTAAATTCAAAGTCATGATTGAATAATTACCCAATGTTACATTTGATTTGCATGAAGAAACTTGGACACTTAATTTTAATGGTGCCAAATTCCTTCAAGGATCTGGGGTAGGTTGTGTTTTAGCCAAAACCCATGGTAAAGTCATACATCTCACTTTTTTATTCACTAATAACATGTCTTAATATGAATATCTCATCTTAGGGATGAAACTAGCCATTGATTTAAGAAATCCGTATTTACATAACCTATGAGATTCCCAAATCATATGCCATCAAGTCAATGGTGATTATCAATGTAAAAATTAAAATATGATTACTTATTATCAACTTAATATACTCTTACCAAAAAGCTTACATCATTAATATTGAATAAATCTCATGAGAAAAAAATGTGATTGTTGACTTTCTTACTTCATCAGATACTCTCTTTCACCCTCATCAAGGACTTCAAGATTCCCAATTTCTCATTCACGTGAATAAATCTCCATCCAATTTACATTATAATAATGATTCTATTATTTTTCACATTTATTTTTTCACTACTCTCCAAATCTCATGGTACAAACACATCATATAATTCATTAGGCATAATATTTGTGTTTTAAAGGTTGATTCATGTGAAAAGCCCTGAATTTAAAAAGAAAAGCATACAAGTAAATATTTTGATATGACATCCTTTATTACCATAATACTAAAGGTACCTTTATTCTTTTTGTTACTCAAGAATAGGTTTATGATGTTCTTTAATAATCACATGGGAGAATTTATGGTCGTCATTGCAATGAACACACTACAACCTACAAATACCTATCCATGGGATACTTTTGGCCTATTATTAAAAAATATATGCTATTACATTCACTAAAAAGTGTAATTATTACAAACATCATGATGATATAATTCATTATCCTTTAGCTTAACTTCAAGCCTTATAATCTCCTTGGTCATTTTCTATGCAGGGATTAGATCTCATTGGAAAGTTACCTACATCATAGGATGGCCATGTATTCTTCATTATTACCACTGAATATTTTATCAAGTAGGTTGAAGCTATACCTCTCATAAATTTTACTATCATCACTATTTAAAAATTCATAATCAAATCATATGCCATTTTGGGATTCCTCACATCCTCATTTCTAATAATGTAGTAATTTCAATAATAAATAAATGAAATAATTATGTGAAAACTTTAAAATCACGCATGAATTTTTCATACCATACCACCCTAGTGTAATGGTCAATCTAAAACCATTAAAAAAATTATTAACATTTTTTTCAAAATATTACTAGATAATCTCACTCTAGTTTGTACCTCAAGCTATATCCTCCACTTTGGGCTTACTATACTAGCATTTGTACTTACACTGGAGAAACTCCTTTATCATTAGTTTATAGTTTCAAATTTATCTTACCAATAGAAATCGAGTTACCTTCCATACACATTTATCTTCATGGAATCATTCTCAGTGAAGTGATTCATGAATCCCATCTTCATGCCACAATATTTTTTGAGGAGAGATGACTGGGTGCATTACAACATAACCACCAATACAATGCTCACATTGCTAAACGACATAACTAAAAGTTCAAATTTTGTACCTTTAATTTTGGAGAATTAGTGATTAATTTATATTTCACCCATGATAAATAATAAAAGTAAACCCAAAAATGGTGGGGTCCTTACCTTTTCAAATACATTCTTGGACCCAATACTTAGAAATTAAAAACTAATGAAGTATACATCATCAAATAGCTAACCAATACTCAATTTTTCAATAAATATTTTTATTAATTTCATAATCTTTGTGAATTCATAGTATGATTTACATACATGTTATCACTTAGTATTCTATATACTCTAGTGATAAAATTTTATATTGGTCTTACTCAAACTTTATATTGTGAAGCATCAACTCAATATCATTTCTTATTACACCCCCATGTTTCTTTCTTTACACATTAACTTTAGTTCCTAGTTTTTGGTTTATTAATATTTTCAAAGTATTTGGTTTCATTATTATTCTTTTTCATCCTTTTTGGGCATAATTTATGCCTCTTGGTTTTTTATTTTGTGAGTTTCAGTGTAAGACCTTGGACAAGACTAGGCCATCCTCATAAATGCTTATCAATTCACTTCATAAATTTATTTTTTCCTCAATAATAACTATGTGCATTCTATAAAATATAAGTTAATGGTTGAGAATTATTTTTTCATATGACTATAGTCAGTCATATTATTTTGTGGAAAACTTATAATAATTTATTTTCATGTCTTAATTCACATATACTATTTCTCATGATGATGATTTATGCCTACATATCATTCTACCATATTCATTAAAACATTTTTAGTGATTTTGGTCATCCCAAACATTCTATGCTCATTTTTATAATTTTTACCTAATCTACATCACTTTTGGCACACCAAGGTTGGTTTCAAGATCACACTCTTTTTCATATGCAAGTCTATGAGTCTTAGCCACCATGGTATTTAGACTCTATCATTTAAACATAAAGTATAAGTTATATTATGATATTCATTTTAAGCATCCATACTTGGTTTAATGAATCTTTATGGATAATGAATACCAAAATAAAAAATAGTTAAAATCCATATCATATATCGAAAGATATTGATGAAAACTTAAAATTTATCAAATTTGGATCAAACCAAAAGATGTGATCATTATTTTGGCACATATCCTATTATAATTGAAGCTAAAACCCCACATTTGGCCTCATAATATATCCTAGGTCCATCATGGTCTGGTAGACTATTAGACTGGGTATGAGGTCTCATTATCATATATATTCACAGTGCCACCTACTTTCTCATGTGAGTTGTCAATGGTCATAGTATACTGATGTTTTGTAAGGGGTATTGAGGAATGGGAACACATTGTTAAAAGGTAGGTACATTGTAATTTTCATGCATACAAACCTTCATGGGATGATACTTATACTTCACTGGTTTTCCCATACTTGCATCATTTAGTCAAGTTCTCTATAAGTCATTAATGTCAAAAGTCTCTTAGTCTTGCCACCTTTATATGTGTGTCTTGTTACTAGTACATATTATGTTTTCATCTTGGTTCCATCATATTTCCCCAACACCCATTTCATTTCCCCCCTTGACATGAATTTTTATTTCTAAATATTTCCCCAAATTTATTCACTTTCTATTCTCCATCTCTTTTTGACATGATCAAAATATGAAACTTTAGTTCATCCATCATTAGAAAATAAGTTATATTTTTTAGTTATTGTGAGATGTTTTATTATTAATTAATTTATCCTTCTCAGATATTTGTTAGCTTTTTTAGGGCCTTGATTTTTATTTTTAACCTTTTTATGGGCATGTTTGCTCCATCTATTTAACTACCTTCTATTTTTCCATTATTTATTGAGTATGGATTGTTACTTCTCTAACATTCATGTTGGTTACATTATTATATTTCATGATTTCTTGGTTTGATCTAAATTGTTAATTTTCTTACTTTGGATACATGCTTTAGATTTTTGTTCATTAGTAACCTTGGATTTTTGGTTACCTATTTTCCCTCTTTTATGTCATTTAGCTTGGATTTTTTAGTTCTAACCTTGACTTTGTCATCCAAGCTTACCATATTATATAACTACTTCAAATTATCATAAATGTTTTTATTTACTTTGATACTATTATGATTGCTTGTTCTTGTATCTAGCCTAGTATATCTAGGTTTTGTCCAAAGCAGTTATTTTAACCTCCATGATCAAGAATATAAATACAACATGTGACCATTCAATGATAAAGGTAAGTCAAGGTATGTATATGGTACTTAGTTATTTCACTTATTTACTTTCTTTTATTTTCAATTTTTCACTATAGTTTTTTTTTTCTTATTTAGTGTGATTATATGCTATTTATTGAAGCATCATCCCATTAAAAATTTGGTAATACATAATGAGCTTTGATTAGGGAAACTGTACAAACACAACATTTTTAAAATTATCAGTTACTAATACCTTCTCTCTTGTAGCAACCTATTGAGTTTCAATCTCTTTGAGTGCACACCTTAAAGGTTAAACTTTGAAATGGGTGGGTATATCATTGGTTCTTTTTAATATTTTTATTTCCTATCATGCATATATCAACTAAGAAATATGTATTACTTGATCCCCTAAGCAATATTCCTCCTAATAGCCCCAAACTAGACGAAGGCCTATCTTTTATGACTATATCAACTTGAGTTGATGTAGTATATTCCAATTCCTAAAAAAATTAAAAACTAGGTTGGCCATGCTATATATAGTCCAAAGTTAATTACACATGCTTTGTAACTAGGTCATCCTAGGTTGAACTTGTTTAAGGTTAAATGATAACTTTTAAACTATGTCGAGGTAGGTTGATATTGTTGGCTAAAATTATGAAATGGTTTAGGATCATCCATGACAATAAATACAAGTCCCATATTTATATACTAGAGAGGAACATTTATTTTTAGACTATTATTGCTCACAATTATTATTTAGTCTACATTTTATAGAAGTTATTAATTAGAGATTGACTTAGAGGGAAGTATTTTGTCTTATGTATTCTTGGATGAAAATATAAGAATTATTTTATCTTATATCTAGTTTCAACCATTTCTATCCTTACAATCACAAAAACCTCTTGTAAAACACCATTAACAAAGGGAGATATTAAGGCTTGATAGGTTTTGTTCAAGCTAAGTATTTTCAAACCCTATCTTATTTCATTTGATAGATAAATATTTTATAATGAATAGCTTGAATGTATATATAACTCCTTTTTTGAATATCTTTTATTCGTAAACTTAATGTGGCTATAGAGTTATTCAAATTTTCCATTTTCCACCCTAGGTAACTTAGGCATTCATTTGCCTACCATGGCCTTACCCTTTTTACATTTTTTTAACCATCCCCCTTATTTTTTTTACAATATTTGGTAAAATTAGATTACATAATTTCCATTATTATTAGATATCTAGTTATGGATATTGAATTATATTGATTTCCTAGAGGATTAAAAACCCTCTCCATTGATTTTATGTCATAAGTGCTCCTATAACTAGGTATAGTGGATCTAATTGGTCATGCCTTGATATAAATATGTATACAGTACGTTTTACATGGTTTAACTTCTTTGAGTCTAGAAATATTAGGTAGGATAGGTTGAATGCCTACCTTAATTCATTGTATACACCTTGCATAGTATTTCCTTATTTTATCCTTAATACCCCCTTCATAAACAACTCTTTATTTTAGCCTCTACCTTGAATTTTGGGGTGGAATCTTCTATGAAATTGGTCTTATTATGATATTTTTTATTTCCTATTTTATAGGATATTTATATTATTTTCCATTTTTTCAAACATACATTCTTTTGAAGCTTAATTGAATATTATTTACCATTGGTTAGATCATGTTCATGTTTTCCTTTTCTTGATTCTTAGTGCTATTCTCTTAGCTTTTCAATTTATCAAATATATCTTATTTTCCATTTTTTTTCCTTTTAGTTATCCAAAATAAAATATATACAATACTCCTAAGACAAATATGTTTAGGGATTATATAACAAAAATCCTAGTGCTATGGAATTAACCAATATAAATAATGATTATCAACATTATATTACTTTTAACATTGTTATCTCCCAAGATCATCCTTCTAACGATTATAACATTGATTTAAATATAATTGAATGTTATGAAGCATAAAATAGAAGTAAATATAAGCAAATAAAAGCACTCAAAACTTGTGAATCTCAGGATGCAAAGGAAGATGTTCCTAATTACATCACTGAAATATTAAATTTTATCCAAAGCCAGCATGAGAATAGGGGAAGATGTATTGTAGCTATATATGATATCATAATACTTCCTTTAATAGGCAAATATTCTCTTCCATGTAGATCTACTATAGGACTTGGTCCACGTCAATTCTTGACTTCCCTTATCCTTTAGCATCTTTCATGCTTTCTTTAGCTAAAAACATGTTGGGTCTTAGATTTTTTTCTCCTACACAAACCTCTCTTATCAATGCCAATATAAAAAATTATTTTAGTGATTCCTAATATTATAAAAACCAAGTTTATATATCATTGCAAAACACACATGATGAAACACAATTAATTTTGTTGTTCATCACTTAATTGGCTAGAATGAACGTAATGACTTATTAACAAAATATGAAAATTTAAAAATAACTCATTTAAATGAAATATACACTTACAAAGGTGCAGTTGAAAATTCATAATAAAATTACCCCTAACCATCTCTAAGATTCGTATTAATAATATTATTGTACAACCTCTTCCTGATAATAAACTCATCAAATACCTCCAAAGTAACCCTTAGCACCTCATATTCCTAACATAGATATTGGTGTAATCAATACCACTTTCTCTTATGATGTATATACTAATATTCTTTTACATCTTAAATCCTTTGAGAATAACAATAATGAGTGGCTCAATAATATCACCTTTTCATCTAGCAAACTATTTCTCAAAACCCTAATAAGTGATGTTGTAGAATGGTATAGTCAACTCATGCCTAACTCCATCACATATTTATAAGGAATAGTGAATCCATTGGCTCAAAAATTACAATATCATTACTTATCTAAAAATAACCTAGGTAAATTTATCTATTGTAAGCAAGAATATAATGAACCAACACATGTCTTCATTAGACATTGGAAATCCCTAGGTAAAAAATATGAACATAACATTATTTAATATGACCTTTTCAATATATTTATAATTTCATTAACATCAAAACTTTAATATGTTTTTAGGTCATTCTCTCCTAAATCATTGTAATATGTATTTAAATAAGCTAAAAGGAAATATCAGCTCATGAAATAATTTGAGGCCCCTCAACCTAAGTGAAAAAAATAATTATCATGAAAAAAATACTAAACATGTGAAATGTGATAATTTTAGTGATATTATGATCATAGTCATGATTCTAGGATAAATATTCATGGTATCATGCCTAGTGATGCACAAAATGTAGCCCTTTTGATGAAGAGGCATATCTCCAAAAAAATTTAAATAATGTCAACCTATGATTTAAAAGGTTTTATGAAGTGTGTTTTATGATAATAAGCCTTTCTAATCTTCATTGTAATCCATTTCCCCCAAAAAAATATATTCAAATGTATTAGAGGGATTATGGACAAGTTATACGTAGAAAGTTCATTTGTGGTCTTATCATCAAGAGTCATTATAGTATGTTCTAGAATTAATCTTGTGTAAATAAGCTTAAATTTCAACATAGGACTCCATTAGGAAAGTTTATAAAATAAGAGTCTACGTCAGGAAGAATAGAATGTCGATAAGACCTAAAGCATAGGAGATGGAGCTAAATCAAGTTATGAAAGAAATATAAAATCAAGTTATGAGAGAAAGATAAAATCAAGTTGTACGTAATTGTTAGGTGTGGATTATAGACCACTTAGTCTGTATAGGGAATAATCCAAATGGCAGGTCTGTGAGAGGTAATTTGTAGAAGTTGTATGTGATCTTGAAGAATAAATGAGGAAAGAGGAGTGTTTATGAACTATGAAGAATCTCAGATTCTCTTGAATATGTAAGTACGACATTTGATTTTTAGTTGATTTGAGTGCATGTTCTTTGATGTTATATGGTCCAATATAATTGATAGTCTTTGTTCCGTGAATATACAATTTGATAGTTAATTGTGTGTATGGAGTTAAACTTTGATTTGGAAGGAAAGAAATATTTATAAAATATAATCTACATGAAAGAGCTCCTGATCATACAAATATAGCAAGATTTGGTCAACTTTTAAGGACTTGGTTTACATACTCAGACTGTATGCTACAGTCAAGAAAGAATTTGTCATTTGCATGGAATAAGCCGAGTGGTATACTATAGTAAACTGGTTGTTATTTTATTATTTTTACGCCAAATACCAGTAGTGAGTCGATTTCATGCAACACTGATACTTTTGAAAATTTTATAAATAATAATATATGGTGGCATCAAACTACATAGGAAAGCACTAAAGAATGAGAGGACAGAAATTGATAGAAAAATTAAAATTATTCTAATTTCTACTTACTGCTGTTCAGTATCAATCACAGAGGTGTTTGGTGAGTTATTTTTTAAGTTTTAAGACACCTTTGGTTGATGGCGTAATAGGGCAGAGTTGGATCGACATATTAAAAGAAAATTCCTGTTATGAAAACTTATAAATTGCCCTCTGTGGAAGCGTAATGTGAAATGTTTTTGACTATTTTGGCTGTCAAAATTCATTAAGTCGATATAGAATGTTTTGTTTTGATTGACACATAGATGTGAATCGACTTATTTAAAATATTTTTCTTGATATTGGATGTCAGAATTGAGTCGATTCATAATCATGTGTTGCTTATGAGATGAAATCTATTGAATATTACGAAAAGAAAAGTGACTTCTACGCAGTACTTAACGGCACTTATGAATGGAGATATAGTTTTTAATTCATTCCTAAGTGTCTAAGGTGAACTGAAATGACAGAGTTGAAGGGACGTTTCAAAGACGGAAATGACTGTCTGAAGTCGATTGAGTCTGACAGATAGTAGATTTGATGGAATAAAAGGATGAAAAGAAACCATTTGTAGAAATCTGGGCGATTGCGTGGAAATCAATTAACGGAAGAATGTGTAGCTAAATAATGAATCATCAAAGATACTAAATTGCATGGATAGCACAATATTAAATTCATGGAATTTTGAATGCGTAGCGGGGAGTTTATCTTATTATAAACCTGTATAGTTGTGAAATAATAAAATAACATATTGGCTGTAAGTCTGCAATTTATGGATATTGGTTGAAAGTGTAGTCTTAACTTCAATAAAAGATATGTTATTTAACTCATGAGAGACCTGTGCATGCAGATCTTATTATCCCGCATTTCATGCATGCAAGGGTTGTGATGTCATTGGTTTATACATGGTTGATGTATTTTGTCTTATTCTCAAAATGTTATAAGTGCATCGTTTGTCAAAAGATTGGTTACTTCATATTTGTACATGATATTCAGGAAGTTTGTCTTATTTATGCTGAGCCCTCCATAACATTACGGAATACATGTCTAGATACATAAATGTATATATTTGCCTCTTGATGATCGATTTAGTTGGATATCTTCAGATGGAATTCAAAAGAATTTGCGGTTTGTCCGTGTAGATGAATCGGGATTTAGTATCCGTGTGAAGAGTAATTAATTTTATTTGATAAGAGGCTTGAATTTTAAAATAGAGATTTTCATAAATTTGAAGTTTCAAATTAATAGAATCGATTGGAGTGAAACTGATTTGACATATAGATTGGCATTAGTTGGGGCAGAGGGTTGAACACCAGATACTTCTACATCACCTTTCCTATCCTCTTGTTAGGATCCATATTCAGTCACCCACTCCTTCCAAACATAACCAAATTAATAACATTTAAATTCATCAACTTTTTATCTTTGACCAACTTATGAGAAATATTCCTATGCCTCAATGAAAGTAAATGGATGATTCAAATCCCAAACCTCAATGGTATGACAAGAATTTTATTATGGTTTCATCATCATAATTTTTATTATATTTTCACCCTAGCATATGATTTTCTCCGTATCCGTAATTTTGACCATGATGCTATGGAAATAGAGGGTTATCAATCATTTGAGAAAGTTTATAAATTTTATGAGGGTAAGGTCAAGTGTGTTGCACTTAATTAACCTAATGTTCACCTTGGTATCTACACTAATCCCTTTCTAAATCATTTTCAAATTAGACCTAATCATTCTAAAATAAATACTAATCAACATCAAAACAATAACACATATTTGTAATAAAAAAAACTTACTCTCAATCTTATCTAACCATTAATGTTGGTTAAAGTTTGGTTAAAATTTTTACTAATTTAGAAATATTGAATAATATGAAAATATGGCATGAAGCACATCATTTCTCACATTGATTCTTATCCAAAACCTCAACTTATAATACCTTCTTAATTGTTTATGTCTATTATACTAGGCATCCTTCTATCTATATTGCTTCTAAACCTTCAAATGTTTAAAAATTAGAGAAAAAATTAATTAAATCCCTTGTCAATAGATTTCTAAAATTTTTTGGTAACTTAAATTTATCAATATTATTAATATAGTCTTTTATTTCTACCATTACATCTATGATTATTTAATGTTGTGTATTTATGTCAATATTATTTTATAATTATTTAACACTATCGATAGAATAAATTTAATCTCAAGATCTCCAAATTATATCATATATGTTGATTTACTCCATTGTAACTTAAACTACCATATCAATATGATTGATACTATTAAAACACTTTAAAATTCATCTTTATATCAAGTTAAACACATACTATAATATAAATTTATATTATTAAAACTCTATTATTAGGTACAATTATCTTAAACATATCCTAAACTTGAAAAATGGGATCCCATTTAAGAAAGATTTAATATCCTAAGTTCTATTCCTTTCTTTGATCTTGTGCATACATATACTAAACACCACAATATCTTTATTTGAACTCTATTTTATATAATCTTTACTTAACCACCACCTATGGACGAAGAATAAAATTTATCCAATTATGAGGAAAGTATCATGTAGTAATGTGAAGACATGTCCATCCAAATTGATAGCATAATATACCAATAATTATCTTTGAAAATTCCTCTCTTGGAAATTATCTTCAAATAAATTACTATTCATTCAAATGATAGTACTATAATTATTAGTGTTTTAATTATTGATGTCTAGATTAATATAGAAAACATAAATGAAGATTTAATTAGTTGTGTCGTTTATTTGGAATTCACCAAATCCCTTGAAAAGTATACTAATAACCTTTATTTTATCCATAAAATTTTACAATAATATGAACAAAGGTAAATTCTACGCATGGGATTTAATTAGTTGTCATTTATTTGGAATTCACCAAATCCCTTAAAAAGTATACTAATAACATTAATTTTATCCATAAAATTTTATAGTAATATGAACAAAGGTAAATTCCACCCATGGGGTGAATTTGGATTCCTATAATAGTAAATCTTATCATATTTAGATTCAAATTTATGATTTTCAATTTTCCTTTATCATATAATATCTTTTTAAAATATCGTTGGACTCATTACATGAAGATCATTGATTATTCTACATGTTAGTACATAAACTATATATAATTAAGAGTTATCTATAAGATTTATGGTGTTATCAATCCTTAAAAAAATTTAAAAAAAAACCAACAATGTGGTGTTTTTAAAATACCAACACTTCACTTAACCTAAATATTGATAAAATCAATGTAGCAATAGAAATAGATAGGATAGATTTAGAATGAATAATGATAAGCAAAGCATAGTTAAAGCACATATATCAATTTTTGACATAACGTTATTGTGGAAAAACCTTAAAGACGTTAAAGAAAAACCCATCAAAAGATTTTTCATTATTGAGAAACCAATAAAGCCTCAATATAAATTCCTCTCGATCTCACTTATTCTTTGTCCTTCACAAAAATCTTAATCACCCAAACATATATTGAGTTCAAATGTATTGATTATATTTAACAATAGGAGTCAACCCTATTTTATAGTAAAACTTGAAGGGAGGTGATCGTTGTAACCAATGGGTCCATCCATCCTGATAACCCATTTAATTAAATTTGGTAATTATTAAATAAATATAACTTTATTATTTATTTTCACAAAGTTCATACCTAATGTTAATAAATAATATATTATTATTATTATTATTATTTAATTATTTACCAAGGCTAAGGGATATAAATCCCACTTAGAATTAAATGATTTAATAATCCCCCTTAATACTAAGTGGAGATAAATTTCATAGTCACCTTAGAAAAAAGAATCATACTATGTACACAATTAAAAGATTTAAAAACTTTCATCATGCTAAAAATCACCTTTCGAAACAAAAGAAATTATAGTCAACAAACTACTCAAAATTAAGTTTAAGCTAGCATGATCATGAGACTACATCTCATAGTTTCTCAAGAATAATCATCCATGCATATTTGGAGCCTTTTATAACATAAAGACATCCATTAAAAAATATGATTCTAATGTATTTGGGTAAAAAATTAAAACTTCCGTATGATATTTACTCAAATCATATAACTTTCACATGAATTTTAATATGTTTTACAATAAGAAAAATTATAAATAAAGTGAAAAAACACATGGCCATTAAGAAGTGGCATTGTCATGCACCCTCCCCCTCAATAACAACTCTGAGAAGTCTAACATTATATGAAACTGATAAAACTTAGTATCAAGTGGTTTTGTGAAGATATCTATCACTTATTCATTTATAAGATAGAACTATAAATCAATATCACCATTGAAAACTTTCTCTCAAATAAAATGCATTTAAACTTTAATATGCTTAAATTATTAGTGTTGTGCACTTATACAAAACTTAAACACATGCAAAAAAGGATTCATGATAGCATACTAATCATTAACATCACAATAACCACATACATAAAAATATGAAATATGTTTTTCTATGGTAAAACACATTAAAAATAATCAAGTCATATTTTAAGAAAATAAATTCACAACTTTGATTACAAGGTTAGAAAAAAAAATTGTATGCATTTCATTATTTGATGTCTCCAATATTGACAAGATAAGTGTTCCCAACTATCATGTGATGCACATACCATTATTTATTAATAATATGATACTAATTTTATCCAAACATTATATATCCTATTAGCAATAAATCATTTTCTCATTTGAGTTTTAGAAAAACTTTGAAAGTTTAATATGCTTCAACAAAATATTGAGGTATAACCTCTCATACATCAAAGATGGATAATTTTAGCATGAAATTTCATCAAGAAATCAAACAAATATGATACTAAAACAAATAAGTTTAGATATGTATGAACGGGATTATTAGTAAAGTAAATGATGACGAGCCAATAATATAAATTCTATTTACACTTCGTATTTCATAATATATCTTATTATCAATCGAAGCATAAAGGAAGTTAACACAAAAAATCAAATGATAAATCAATAAAATGAGAGTATATAAACATATTAGCATAGAATTTTCCCACTAATCAAATGAAAGCATTTTAAAACATTAAAAAAAAAAAAGATCCAAACTTAGTGAGCATGATCTTTTTACCAAATGCAATAACTAAACATCATCATCTTGTCAAATAAAGCATGATGTTATGCATTTAATGTATTTCTATGTTAACTCATATGAATTTAAAATAATCATAATATCTATATATTTTATTTGATTTCTCATCTAAGACAAATATAACTATTACAATATAATTTTAATAATTATTTTTAAATAATTAAAACTAAATATTTTTATTAAAAAAATACTATGTAGATGAGACACTATATATATATAGTTAGTAGCTCTAAAGTAACAATAAAATAGTTTTATCAAAGAGAATGAAATGATATGAAAATACATGTATTTTTTATGTAGAAAAATGCAAATATTAATTAGTTATTCTTATTCAGAATATGCATAGTAGTATTCAAGGCTTCATCCCATAAGAACTAGAAGGAACATTTGTATAATGCAACATTATTATGGCCATATCAATAATGGTCAGGTTTTTCCTTTCAACAATATCATTTTCTTGAGGTGAATATAGATTTGTTAGTTACATTTGAATAACTTGACTAATGCAAAAATAATCAAACTCTTTACTAACATATTAACCACAATTATCAATTCTTAATTTCTTGATACAAAAATCAGATACATTTTCAATACTATCTTTAAATTCTTTGAATTTAGAGAAAGCATCAAATTTATTTTTAATGAATTGTGACCAGATCATTATAGTGTAATCATCAATAAAATTAATAGAATATAGAGAAACATTAATAGATAAAACTTCAAGAGGTCCTACAATATCAATATCAATCAATTTTAAAGGATTTGAGGAATTCATGTCATGATTCTTGTGAAAGGTGTTAGTATATTGTTTACCACGTAAGTAAATCTAACAAGTTTCATGATGAAAGGAGATACAAGGAAGTCCAAAAAAAATATTATTTGAATAAATACCATGTAAAAGTATAAAATTAACATGTCCTAATATTTCATTCCATAATTGAGATTTATTTTTACTATGGGATGAAAGAAAACATGTAGTAGAAGAAGAGAAAATGTATAAACCATTATTTTGAACCCATTCAAGAATCAAAAATAAATATTAATTTCTAATGGACTAGCTATATTTAATTAATGTTACAATTAAATTATCATTAGTAAGTTATGAATAATATAACAAGTTCTTTTTAAGCAAAGGTACATTAAAAAAACATTATTTATAACAACATTTGAAAATTTAGTTTTCCTTATTTAGTTGCTTCTAAGAAAGAATTATCTCCCAAGTAAATATTTTTAGAGATATCTATAGAATCACACAAAATATTATATAGGAAATTTATATGGTACGATGCATCACTATCTAAAATATACTCATTTTCATCTAAAACAAATAAAGCCACATATAAATCAATAACATTATGATCCTAGTTGTTATTATGATTAGGGTTTTCATTTTTATGCTTGTTTTGATTAAATTTCTTTCATTTTTTATTTTAAAAGTTTGATTATTAAATATGTTTATATTTTAATGACATGTTTATTTATTATAACTAAACTTACCACATATCTTACAATTTTCATTAAATTTAAGTTTATGATTATTATTATTATTAGTTTTTTTTTTTTTTTTCTTATTTGAGTTAAAAGTAGAATTACGATTAGATTTAAAGTTCTTCTTGTGATCAGAAAAAAATATTTAAGGTGATAAATACATGGTTGGAAATATCTTAAGAATCAAAATTTATCATAACTTGCTTTTCTTGAATCATGAAAGTAAACAAGGTGGTAAGGTTAGGGATATCTTGCTCAGTTTGATACTTAGAATTTAATATTGAAATAAAATTTCAAAAATGTTAATGAATAATTAACTAAATGATAAAATAAATCAATTGATCCTAAATCAAATTATAATTACATCCATCTAACTAAGATTTAATATTCTTAATTTTAGTAAGAAAATTAACAACCTTTTCATCACCTTTCATAGGTGTAGCTAGAAATTCAAAGATTAACTTAATCATATTAGAGAGAAGAGTGACCTCATAAATAGACTTAAGGATTTTAGAAGCATCACTAGGACACTCTTGATTACCAATGTGGATAAATAATTTATTTTTAACACTCCATAAGATAATAGACTTAGCTTCCTACATTTTGTATTGAAATGTATTGATAAGCTCAGGGGTCACATGTCGTCTAGAAGGGGATTTTTTCAATTTTAATGACAATATTATACAACTTATGAGCCATAAATTAATTTTAATATGAATTTTCCATATATCATAGTAGATTACACTAATAATTTAGGATTTGTCTAAAGCTAAATGAGGTGAAGCCATAGCTTCCATTTAAATAGGATAGTAACTAAATACTAAAAATAAATATTTTTGAGTGTGAAATTTTAACTTTATTTGAAATTAAAAACAAATTTAATGTGAAAACACACAATAATTTTTCAAATTAATGTTAAATAAATAAAAAAATATGAAATATTGTGATAAAATATGGTGTCACAAGTGTCATAAAATACACTAATATAAGAACAATCTAGCTTTATAATGAATTTTTCAAACTATTTTCCAAAATAAAGTGAATTACATATGAAACTATGATTAATTAAAAAATTTAGATGCTAAATAATTCAAAATTTTGAAATAGAGTTGCACTAATCTAGGTGGCAAAAGAGTTGCACTTAAAACAACCACCTAAACACTATTATTAAAAAAAGCTATAAAATTAATAATAGGAGGTTTAAAAACACAAAATTGACTATGTATATGTGTATGAAAAGTTTTAAAACCTATCTATCAATTAGTTACATGATTATACTTGTCTAAGTTTTGACTAGGATAAATGTTAAAACAAGGTTGATAGATTAACTAGAGTTTTGAATGCATGAAACTTGGTACACAAACCAAAAAACAAAATTAAAATTAATCTAATTTAAAATTAATTTTACCAAGACAATAAAGAATATTAAAAATATATTTTAAGGGGTTTTTGAACTTGAGACCACCCTAATTGCAATATTTTAACAAAATTACTACCACCAACCCTTCTAGGAGGTAAATCAATATTTATATACACAAATGAATATATGAACCGTATGTTTTATATTTTTTTTAATGATTTTTTTTTATATATACAGTGCATGTAATTTTGAATTGGTAAAAACACTTTAAGCTTTTTACTTTTGGATTAAAAAAGATGTATAAAAGGTGGGGTGTAGGTTTTCATATGTGGAATTTACTTTTTAATAAATAGTTTATTTAATAAATAAAATTTCAAGATTTATCACTAACCTTTGAAATCTTCCTAAAGAGAATGTTGTACCTGTAAGTGAATAAATTCTCACAACAGATTGTACAGGCTTTAGAATGAAGTGAAACTTTACCAATCACATATTTTTTACATAAGGAATCTAAAACAAGCTTCAAAATTTAATCTTTGATGTAAAATTGAAATATTTCAATCACCCAAGCTGAACTATGGTGCTCAAATGGCTCGAAAAAAATTACAGAGGCTTGAAATGGCCTTCTTAGGTCCTAAAACATTGCAAGGATCCTTAAATCCTTAAAACTAAGAAGTTAGAATTGCAAGAAAGGAAATTTTATGCCAATTTTTTTAAAATGCTTTAGGGAGCCATAAAGGATAGATAAAAATTGTAGTAGATGGAATCTGCCTTATCATAGTCTAAAAATTTTCAAGTAACCTTAGAATTCCTAAACTAAGTAGTTAAAATAACAAAAATTTATTTTCATGCAAAAAATCATGATTTCTCAAATTTTTGAATGGTACAAGGTGGTACAATTAGAAGAGTGGCACTAAAGAAGCAACAATGAAGCTTTCATAGGCTACAATAGACTAAATCATGTCATATAAAGCTCCAAACTATATTGAAATGGAAAATATTAGAGTTTGGCATAACCATATCTATGTTTTTCTAGAAAAAAAATGATCTTTTACTGATTTATAGCTCACATATGCCAAAAAATAGTATTCCAGTGATGTAAAGCTCCTCACATGATTCAAATACTATAAAATTTGCTTGTTGATCATATCTGTCCACCAAGCTATGACACCATGATAAAATCAATGTAGTAATAACAATAGATAGGATAGATTTAGAATGAATAATGATATTCAAATCATAAATGAAGAACATATATCAATGTTTGACATAGAGTTACCATGGAAAAACCTCATATAGGTAAAAAACCAACCAAAAGATTATTCATTATTGATAAACTGATACAACCCTAATACAAATTTCTCTCGATCTCACCTCTTCTTTATCCTTCACAAAAATATTATTCACCCAAAAATATATCGAGTTAAAATGCATCAAGTATTTTTAATAATAGGGGTAAACCCTATTTTATATTAAAACTTGAAGGGAGGTGTTCATTTTAACCAATGGGTCCATCCATCCTGATAACCCATGTAATTAAATTTGGTAATTATTAAATAAACATAATTTTATTATTTATTCTCATGAGGTTTTTACCTAATGTTAATAGAAAATATATTATTATTATTATTTAATTATTTACCAAGGCTAAGGGACAATGAGCCCATTTAGAATTAAATGTTCTAACAAATATTTATTTTTATGAGTATCAACATTTCAACTTTCCCATTGATTCAATTAAATATTATTGTGTCACCATATTCTTATGGAAAATGTTCTAACCAACCTCCTTGAATTTAATGATGATGAACATGAGTAAATAAAATTTAAAATAAAAACCTTCAACCTTCCTCATAATATCATATCTCAATTTATGCCCAGCTTGTGACTTGTTCTCATAAGAGGCCAACTAAAAAACTACCTATGATAGTCATTATTATAAATAAATCTCATATCATCACTCCTTCCAGTGACATCATGGTTTAATCCATAAAAATGTATTTCACTAATCATAATTACAATAATGGATACACATTATATGACCATGTTTGTTTGGCTACACCCATGCAAGAAATGTGGAAATTTTACACCATAAATCATCCCTTCACTAGTTCTATTACCAAACACCTTTGAAATCTGTTATCAACATGATTACCCTATTTTTTCCTAATATTTGTGATTCTTTAGACCTTTTTAGTGACACATATGATGGCATATTTATTTCTCCTTATTTTAACATCCCTACACATCCATCACGAGTTACTAACACTATAATGACTTCTCATTATAACTCTATTACGAGGTCGGTTTATAGATCAAATGCACTTGATATTAATATTATTTCTAAAGATATTGCAATCATGTTTCAATAACATTACTTCATAGAATCATATTTTTTATTGGTCAAAGATTTCAATCCTAGATGCACCTATGGATTATACGCACTGAATGAGTTTAAGAAAAAATTGGGGGAGAAATGGATGAAGGTGAAGGAAGAAAGAGAGAAAAGGAAGAGGAGGTGACATGGGAGTGAAAGGAATAAGGACATATGGGAAACATAGTATGATTAATTAGGCACACCATTGGCTAAGGGTCATGTTGACCACTGGATCAATGGCACCCAGGAATGGGGTTTTCAATTAAAAAAATGAAATTATCTTATTAAATCTATATCTTTGAAGGCCCAAGGTGATATAAAAGGAAAATTAGCTAGTAATGTGATGAGTGAGTTGAATAAAGGACCAAGATGGGGTTACCTTTTATCTCTTCTTGGATATCTTACCTAGATTAGTTGAAACTATGGTCATGGCTACATGGACTATGGTGGTATTAGGAACCTAAACTAAGAGCAAAACTAAATTAACCCTCTTATTTATTTTGGGTGTCATGCCCAAATTAGTTTGTCAAATATTAATCAAAGGAGTTGAGGTGGTAATTATTTTTTAAGAAACTTACACTATTGGAAGAGTAATATTAGGGATTACATAGGTGGGGGACACTAATTACTTATATGGGTTAATTTTTTGCTAAGGTGGTCATTAAATTAAATGAGGAGGGGAAATTAGGGAACACCCACACTTGAATAATGGTCAATAGAGTTGTTGATGTGGTTATCATGATTTATGTTGGCATTGTGAAGCTAGGATCCATCAGTATCTAGGTCTTACATAAAGCTATAGGGTCTAATATATTTGAACCAGATGTTCCTAGAGATAGGTCCTATGCTAATAAGATTATAGGAGAGCCAACTTAGGTTTCAAGGATTCCTATAAGTGGAATAGGATAAGTGGAGAGGAATTGGGAAGAGAGGATGTTAAACATGGCTAGAGCCAAGGGGACTTTAGTGAACTAGGGAGTTATCATGATAGTAATTAAGGATGGCATTATTAGAATAGGGCTAGTAGGAGTGCAAAATAGTTGGGTGGTTTGATGGGTTGATAAGTGATGCATTGAGGTCAACATATCCCCTATTTCTCAAAATTGGGCACCCATGTGTTAAATTATGCAAATCTTACCTTAAAACTAAACATTCACTTGATCATAGCATTATTAATATGTTTGAAAATTATTCATATATGAAGATCATCTATACCATGTCTATTTGGCCTTTTGTTCATAGTTCTACTATTTCTTTTCCTAATATTACTAAATTTTGATCTACATGTTTCAAGTTGCAGGTTTAATGGAACCTTCATCAAATGGATCATGCCTAAGATTCTAAAATTCAATTCTAACTTGTGTTTTTATTAGTCTTTAGTCAGTGGGAATCCAAGTTAAATATATTTTCAAGCTTCCTAAAACCCTCATTCAAAAACCCTAGCTTATACCTTTTGATTTAAATTCAAAATTAGTGGGAACACTTTTAACAATCTAAGGACTTTAGGTTAATTTTTTATACTAGGGCTTCATCATGTTTCTGAACATGATGAAACCTTAGCATAAAAAATTATATGCTTGGTCCCATTTATATAATTCCCCCTTTATCCCCTTTTATTTGTGTGTAATCTAACTTCAATACTGTAGGGCCCTTTTTATTAAGTTCCTAGCTTGGTCTAACTTTATTTGCATAAGCTTAGACTAATGTCTTAGTATTAAAACTTTATCCTAAGTCCTATTTTCCCTGAGCCCTAACTTAAGTCACATGCTTCTCTATAGGATCTACGACCTATGTGCATTCAAATAGAAATGATCAAATGATATGAGATAGACCTGATGAGTCCAAATCTTTAACTATAGAACCATTCATGCTTGATCATTTAGATCATGATCAATGGACCATGGTTAAGTGGATGCCAAAGATTGGATGACTCAAAATCAAGAGGGATCCCCTTGGTTATGACATAGACTTAACCTAAGTATTTTACTAAAGTTTTATTATATTTATCAACATAATGAAACCTTAGGCTAAAGACTTATGTTGAGTCATTTTAATTATTTGAAGTTTCCATGCTTTATTATGTCAAAACTTATCTTATAGACTTTAATCCTAAGTCCTATTTATATTTATTAATGTAAACAAAACATTAGTCAATTATCTTGGCCTAAATTTTATGAGGTCTTGAGCTTAATTAATCCATTTATGACTATACGAACCAATCATAGCCAACTACTTGGATCATGATCAATGTTTCATGCTTGCTCAGATGAAGTCAATCGAATGATGCATATAAATTCAAAGCTCCTATAGGACCAACTACTCACAAGACTTAAAATTGATGTTCTCATACCTATCAATTGACCTTCATGATTCCATCATTGACGTCTTTGAGACCATAAAATTGTAGTCCCTAAGGTTAATTATAAGGTCTTAAAATTGACGCCCTCATGCCTAATAAATGATGTCCACAATGCTATCATTAATGTCCATGAGACCATCAACTTTAAGCCGAGGTTATACATTGCTAGAGCTTAATTTTGATGTTAAAGTGAATATAATTGACATCCACAAGGCCATCATTAATTTATATGAGGACATCAAAATTAATCTCTTAAACTAATCTCATTTGGATAAGTGAACATTTTATTTGCCTTAATCACGCTTACAAATTTTGTGCTTCAATGTTAAGATTGGTCTTAGATTAATTGGAAGCAATGTTTTAACCTAAAATTTAAATGTACATGGGGGATATTACAAATATCATAGACTTAGCTTGAATATTATCTAAGGTTAAATAATGTTTATAAAGATTAGACCAGAACTTAGTTCAAAAACTTATACTTGGTCTATATGTATACCCCCATGGTCTTGTGCAATAGTTTATGGGCTTATTAGCAAGGCTTGACAAAATACGAGGTCTTATTTTATTAATCCTATCTTAAATAATTTATCTCAAGGGTTGAATCATATTTATTAATGTGATAAAAACCTTCAGATAGGTCATCTTTATTATATCAGGATCCCTTTTGATATGATCTAAACTTAGCCTAAGATTTATTTCATGTTTATTAACATGAGATCAAACCATAGACTAAAGCATTTAACCTAGGTTATTTATATGGTCCTATACTAACTTAAAATTCATGTACCTTTACATGATCGATGGCTCATGCTTAATCAGAGCATCATGACCAAATAGAGTGAGATCATTGTAGACTATTAAATATATGTCTTGAAGGCCTATGGAACCACGACATGACACATGCATGCTAGCAAAAAGATTGATAAAGATGTAGAGCTCAAAAGGATCACAAAAATACCAAGTGGCATAACCACGGGGCCCAATACAAATGGTAGCTAATGACATGCAACTAGATGGATCAATATCAATGATCTATGTTGATAGGTATATATTGATCCAAAAATGTGAAATAAAAGGAAAGATTTTCTAAGGGGAAGGGTCAATTTTCAAACATTAATGAATAAAGTGCCATGAAAGTGCTAACTAGATGTCACATCAGCACCACATGAGTAGAAAGTGACAAAATAAAAGATTTTATGACATGAAATCACTTGAGTGTAAACAACCATCACCATTAAAGTTGTAAAAATTTCCTAACACCTAAAAAATCCCTAATTTGATCCCAAATTGACCATAATCTATCCAAAAAAAGTTGAATTACTATCTGAACAAGTGTAAATTAGTTCAAAGTTTGATTACAAACCACTAATGAGTAGTTTTTAGACTCACATCCATGGCATCTAGGAAGAAAAATATGGAAGACACAAAACTATACTTGACTTCAAATGTAGAAGGAAGAGTCTTCAAAGACACTAAATTTTATGTGGTAGTATTGAACACCATGGAGAATAACTAGTCCAAGCTTCTCTACATTATTGAAGAGTTACAATCAATCACTAAGGAGGATGAGAATAATGCCACAGCTAGAGATACTATGACATAGTCTCCATTCAAATGACTAGTCTCCACCTTAAGGCAACAAAACTAGAGGTAATTCATTGTATTGATGTTATTACTCCTATATTTTAGAATTGTAGAATTAATTAGGACATGATAGTGCATGAACATAGTTTTAGAAAAATTTCTTATATTTCCCTCATAGCATTTAAAAATTACTACAAGCTACATTGACCTCAGGTGGATTTACCCACAATTAGGGAATGGTTTAGTAAAAATGACTTGAAAACCACCCTTGCCCCATGGTTGTATTTAGGAACCCATGTAGTTTTTTATCCCACTAGAAGGATCCCAATCACCCAATTTAGGGTAGGAATTATAATGATTATGACATTGCTCAATAGATTGTCTAGGGCCCACTCCACCACTTATGTCAACAAAATTTGGGTCCCTTATATTTATATTTCATGGTTGAAAAGGGACTTACTCCCCCATTAGGTGAGATGATCAATATTTGGTTGAAAAATGACTTACTCTACCATAAATAAGAAAACCAAAAATCATTTCTTCATGATGGCTTATCTTTTGGATGCCCTACTAGCCACTACCAAAATCCCCAACATTAGAAATTGGTCACATGATAAATAGTCTCCCAATATTATTCAAAACTGCATATATTCAAGTATAGGGATCATATACAATTCATTTGTGATTATGTGTACATAGATTTAGTAGAAACTATTACAGGGATACCTATGATGAGGGTAAGTCCCTTGATCAAAAAGTATGTGTAACTTATTGGGGACATTTGGTTATATCCTAACTACACTATAATTAGGATAAATGGAACCTTATGTCAAACACATAAACTACTAGTTTGTGTACCCTCCAAGCTAGTTGAATAGGAGATAACATAACAATTATTACATGGTATTTATGGTGTATGAAAAGGAAAAAGGAAAGGGCTACTCCATCCTTTCCCTTTGAATATTAGTAGAAATGTGTTACAAAACATGGATAATGTAGACACTATTTCTAGGCATAGAGATTCATTCAATTTATATCTTGATGAATTAAGACATTGGGACCCCCAGGATAATGTTTTGAAACATTTGAAATCCAAATAAATTAACATGACATATGAGAATAAAATCCATTTCCATGATTCAATGTACATCCGAGCATCTTCATTTGAGAAATATTAGCCAAAGTAAATAAGCATAACATCAAACTTGAGGATAGATTGATGAGAGATGAGAATATAGCTAGTGAAATATGGCAAATGGGACCTTTGTAGTACCATTTACTACTAGGACCATCTTATAGGCCTCTTTCATAATAGCTAGAGATACAGGTTAAACAAGGGTCAAGAAAAGAGAGACTTGAAGAAAGACATGGTGAAGGGGCATCATCTTCTACCCAACCGAAATAGCTAGAGTCACCTATTGAGTTCACTGACATGATTGCATTAGATCCTATGGAAACATTGGAAGATACCTTAGAGGCACTAGCTAGTGATTATAGATCAAATGAGGAAGAGGTGCAGGAAGAGGAGCTTCAAACTCAAGAAATAGAAATAGAAAAGGAAAATGGGAAAGGGATAGATTTGAACTTAGTCTTAGTGGTTCCCCCATAAAAGAGAAACATTGAGCTAGCCTTTATTCTTGTAGGAACTAAGAGGCCCAAATTAACCCTCACTCACCCTTTAAGTGAGGTTAATTTATTTAGTGATGAGAGCCCTATTCATTGACCAACCATTTGAGATTGGTTCATATATATAAAACTATAAAAGATCCCAACTTTTCACCATTAATGGGAAATTACAAAGTCTATTAACATCCATGTTCATGAGGAGCTCAAACCATGGATTGTGAAGCTACAGAAGGAAGAGAAGGAAAGACAATTAGTTACTCCTGGATCTTCAAGTGGATCACAAATTGAGACCCCAGAGCCTCTAAAGATTACACACTATTCAATTGATGTCAAGTTTAACCCAACCATAGCTATCTTGTAGAGAGTTCATAAAAAAAGAGACATGATTTTAGGGGAAGAGTTCACTTTTCAAAAAGTATAACCCTTCATTGGATTGACTCAAGTGAAGGGTCAAAAACTATAGGATCACTCTATTTTTCAAGAGGATATACTTGAGGTTTCCCATGCTCAAAGTGCCTAGATACAAACTGGCATCAAGGGAATGAAACAATAAATAGAGAATATGCATATGCAAAAGGAGAATATAGAGAAACAAGCTATCTTTTTTGTTCCTAATGCAATGATTGAAATGGTTGAGGGATCATTTTATGACATGTTTAACTCTATGAATTCAATAAGGGTAAGATGGAGTGCACTAAATGAATAGGATGTAGTAGCCAATATCTTAATCGCCCAATGGTACAGTTCTAAAGATAAGATGAAGGATTTAATTAGCATCTTGACAAGGGATAAAATCCCTAATTTAAATACCATCAGCATTGCTCATCTAAAAACCATCCTGGGGTTGATGTTAGATAAAATCAATAGTTTGAGTACATGGTCCAAGTTCTTAGAGAGACTCATCAAGGATGATAAAGAGCTATTAGATAGAATTAAATGATTCTTGGGGACCATGATTGTAAAACCTACAACACTTATCTCCATGGGCATCATTATAGATGATAAGTTTAAACACATGACCAGTTTGGTCATGTAAGAGGTGAGGAGCAAGAGCCAAGGTAAGTCTGGGACCAACAATATTAGAGTCATGGATATTATCTTGATGGTAGAATAGAATATTACCAAGGTGAGGAGCATGAAATAAGCCTTAGAGAGAAATTATAGGGACTTGGGAGATTTGGTGAACAAGAGGATGAGATATTCTTATAATCTATAGCCAATTTGAAACTTGTTTATGAGTAGCATAAAAATTCAATGAGGTTACTTCAACAAGATCAAGAGACTTCATCAACACAAACTCCACCAGTTAGCTAGGAATATTATTTTTTGTGGAAGCATTATAAATTTTGAAAATGGAATATTCTTTTGTAAAGGCATGTGAAGCTTGTTAGAACATTTGCTGAAAGGTCAATCTATTTTAGAAAGTCTAGTGTATTTTAGAAACTTTGTAGAAAGGATATTTGTCATTTAAATTTTATATGTTGTTAAGTTGATGAAACTAACTGACATGCTTCCTTGAAGTCTATAAAAGGATCATTGTCATTTGTAAAAGGGGATGGAATCCTGAGTCAAACATTTTATACTTTTAAGATATTAATGCAAACAAATAATTCTAAAAAGATTGTCCAATTCTTTTTGCATCATTTTTTTATATGGTTTCTCTCTCAATTATTTATTCTAAATATTATATTTGAATAATTCTTTTAAATTCTTGGCATATATCTTGTGAATTCAGAATTGTGAACTTGTGCATATGCTAGGTTAATTAAAGTTTCCTGAGTTTGCTTCATTCTATTTTCTTTGTATTTGTATATGTGCATCTATTATCTACTTAAACGAGTAAAACTTTAAAGTAAATAAGGTTCTTATTTGCATTGAGTCTTATCTTCCTTAGAAGTTTGCATGATATATGTTGTGATTCAAAATAAAGCTATTTTACTCTATATATTGGTTTTAAGTGCATGTCTAGGAAACACTTGAACTTTGTCATGATGTATGAGATGAAGATCAACAACACTTTTCTTCTCTCCTTTACCCTACCCTTTTACTTCTTTTTTAACCAGATCCCTTTAGTTTAAATATCATTGTAAATATTCACATAGATTAGCCTTTAGACTTATAGTTGATCATATTTCATCTTAACTATCACATATTACTTCACTTTGAAAATATAGGGCCAAGGTGGTTCCCAACCACCAAACTAATATAAATATTTTAGAATAGTTTTCTTGCTCTATCTCTATTTCATCATAGGTAGCTAGATTTCCACAACCTGCTACTCATGCTTTGAATTCTTCAAATTCTAAAATGAGAAGTGTTCTTTAAACACTAAGAGTACCCTATGGTACATATTTAGGCATCAACAGGCGTAATCTCCATTGACTCTTAGAGGGCCTAAACCTCCATAGATCTACAGGATCTTTGCTTATTTTAGCATTTTTTATTTAAGATTGCCATATTATTTGCATAATTATATTTATTTTATCATAATTATGTAGAGACTGGTGATCTTCATGGTCATAGAACCATCTTTATGCTTCATTTATATAAATATCAATGCTCTTCGAGAATATACATTTGATTACCGTAAAGATGGCTTTAACTTTGTCAATTCAATAGGTTTGAGGTTAGTAATAGTTATTTTTATCAAAGATTCATAGATCCTTTGCAAATCTGAGTTTATTTGAGCTTAAAGTTGTAAATATAATTCATGATTACGTAATTGGACACTTTTTTGAGCTAATTTATTTAAATATTATAGTTATTTATTGTTATTTACATAAATCTTTGCAAAATTTACTTAATTTACAAGTATAATCTGTGTTCTTTGTAAAAATTGATTTGACACATCATATTTCAAATAGAATCTAAGGTTCCCAAGCTAGAAATACCCAAGATCAAAACAAGGTCACATTCAGAGAGAAGAGAACCTTTGCTTGAATTAGAGGTCCATAGGAGAGCTAGGTGAGATAAAGGTAAGTGTAGACCTTCAAAATCTTTGCCAACTTCCCCACTTCAATGTACTCCTACATTTTACCTCATTCAAGGTATGGCATGGTTAGGTGGTTATTCCATCAATGTACTAGGTGTAGTACATGATCTCCCCTACAATCTTAAAAATAATTTGACAGTGTTTAGTCCTAATGGTGTCATAACTGTAGAAGAACACATTAAATTATTCAAAGCTACATTAATATTGTTAAATGTCACTCATGAAGATGTAGCATGTAGGTTTTTTCCTTTCACTTTAAAATATGTTGCATATGAATGGTTTCTTAATTTACCTAACAATTACATTACTAGTTGGGATGGTTTTAACAATGTCTTTATTGACCAATTTGGCAAGATCATTAGTCTTTGTGTCTTATACCAATAATTCACCACCATTAGAAGAGATGCAATTGAATCCATAAGAGCATTTCATGCTAGTTTTTATAATATGAATAGCTAGACCATAGACCCATACAAACCTGATGATGTTTTCGATTTATAAATATAGAAGGATACAATAGATCCTATGACTTCTGTATTCCTAAAAAAATCTCTTCCAATCATATCCACCTTAGCCTTAGCCTACTCTAAAGTAGTGATCATTAATGATCAAATGCATCTTCATGGACAAATGGGTTACTCTTTCCCAAATGTTAATCCACATATGTCTACCTTGAATATCTTTCCTAGTAATAATTAGAATATACTAGCTCTAAATTAGATCCCAACTTTAAACCAATTACCCTTGAGCCATGTTACTCCTAACCAAAACTTAGGATTTTTGAGCCATACTACAACTATATTTAATCCAAATAATCAAAATGATTTGGTACCAACCAATGGTGCTAATAATAATTAGGTTCATAATTTAGAAACTCCAAAAAGTAAGAAGAATCTATCTTAAAGATGGTCCAAAAGCTTAGCACTGATTTCCTTTAGTTGCAAAAGCAAGTTAGCCATACAAGAGAAAGCTCGGGTAGGAACTTCTCATTTCAAAGATTTAACAGACCCAATAATAGATTTTAGAATGATATTTTCCACAATAATAATAATAATAATAATAATAATACCATGGACATTAATCTTATCGATGTTGCATTGACTAATTATTGTAGATTTCATTATACTATTAAACATGGTGGAATTGACTGCATTAAATTATATAAAACTTTTTAAGCCTTTTAAGAGGAGTTGGATACATTTGAAGTAGTTCCTAAAAAAGATAATGGTGCATGTACATCAGGATCTAAATCTACTAACCAAGCCTTCATGATGGAGATGTTTTACTTCCCCTTCTAAGAAGACAATGAACTTGATGATATTCCTAAATAGGTCCATGTTTTTAAAAAATTATTGAAGAAGACCTACCCTCTAAATAACAAATATTAGAAGTAACCCCTAACTACTTCAATATCTCCAAATAACTTTGGCACTCCTCCAGACACAACATAAGATAATAACACATAGCCTCCAAAGGGAATTACTTCTTTGAAAAAGTAGTAATACATTTATTTATTCAAATAAAATTGAGTATAATATTGTGGAGGACATGAAGAAAATTACATTACATTACATGAATTGACATAGATCACTGAACAAAGAGACCTATTGCTAGAGTCCTTATCCAAGAAACCTAGCAAGCCATCCAAGATTGATAATGCAAATGTTACTATGTCAATTTCTTTATAAGAATATACATAACTATTTTTAGATTTAGGTGCATCTAACAACATTATGTCAGTGGATATTTGTAAATAGCTTGGCTTGATTCCTATTAAATCTGATAGAGTTTTCACTCAGATAAGTCTAGAGTCAAAGTAATTGGGGAGTTATTAAATATTTATATAAAACTTACCTATAATCCTAGGGTTAAACAATTTATTGACATTAACGTAGTAGACATTCCTAATGTTTATGGATTACTATTAGGTAGGGAAGGGACAAAGGCCCTAAATGGATATATGTCCACTGACTATTCTCATTTGTGGCTACCATGAAAAGGAGCCCCAAATCAGATAAAAGTGGAAAGAGAGCCTTGGATGAAACACATGATCATGAATACAATTCTATGAATGAAAGGTAAACATAGTTGACTCTGATTTGGGAGTTTTCACTCTTGAAACTACCAAAGTATGTGAGTCTAAACCTTCTCATATTATCCCTAGATTGTGTAAACTCCATTTTGATGGGGTTATATGTAAGTCTAAGTCTAGAGTAAGAGTTGTCCTAACCAATCCTATTAGTAAGGATATCATGCTCCTATAGACTCAAATTTCCATGCAATAATAATCTTGCAGAATATGAAGCATTGATCTGAGGTTTATAATATGCCATCAAATACAAAGTCAAAGAACTTCTTCTTTGTAGTGACTCAGAACTAGTAGTCAATTAGGTGAGGAGTAGGTACCAATATAAATTTTCATATATCAAGAGATATAAGTTTAGAGTTTGTGATTTTCTAGAGTCTTTTGATGCCTTTAACAGTGTTTCCATCCCTAAGGAAGAAAACAAGGTTGTTGATGAGCTTGCCTTAGTTACTACCAATCTTATGTCAAACCATGACTCTCAAAACTTTATCATTAAGTTGTTTCCTCGCTCTTCTGTCCCTAATAATGTAAACCATATGTAGGTCTTCAATTATGACCAATATATCCTAGATTTCATGACCAATTTAGGAGTATTTGGGGAATAGGTCATAGATGAGGCCAATGAGAATACTCTTGAATAATATGGTAGATTTGATGGTAAATTTATTCAATTGAATGACAAAAAAATTAAAAAATACATGATTTCTTTGGAGATATTATTTGACTAGGATAAGCTAACTAAGAACACTAGGATTCCTAAAGTGAGTGGAAAGGATTACAAGGCAATTGATCTTGGACCTCAAAATCAACCTCAACTAGTTAATATTGGAATAACATGTATGAGCATTGAATATAAATAATCTAAAGACTTGTTAACCAACTATAAGGACATAATAGCATGGTCCTATGATGACTTGAATTTTTTGATCCAAAATTCATCACTCATACCATACCCTTGAAAAAAGACTACAAACCTTTTAGACAAAAGTAGAGGCCTATCAACCCTATTTTAGAGCCTACGATTTTCAAAGAAGTTAAATGGTTATTAGATGCCAGGATTGTATTTTCCATTAAGAAATATACCTAGGTTGCCAATTTGGT
Organism: Torreya grandis; assembly: GCA_037957365.1. Classification (NCBI taxonomy): domain Eukaryota; kingdom Viridiplantae; phylum Streptophyta; class Pinopsida; order Cupressales; family Taxaceae; genus Torreya; species Torreya grandis. The sequence goes on along the minus strand of JARHVA010008789.1, from coordinate 223,953 downwards.
ACTAGTTAGGAAAAATAATGGTGAAATAAGACCGTGCATTTATTTTAGGAATCTAAATAAGTCATCTAAAAAAGACAACTATCGATTTCCCTCCTTAGACTAGGTTATACAAAGTGTTTTTGCTTTTGTTATGATGTACTTTCTTAATATATTTTTATTATATAACTAGGCATTAGTGAATCAAGAAGACATAATTAATACTTATTTCACTACCAAATGGGTCACATTTGTATACAAGAGGATGTTATTCAAACTGATTAATGCAGGAGAAACATTCCAAAGGGACATGGATAATGCTTTACAAGGCTTGGTAGGTAAATGCATCACTATATACATGGATGATCTAACTATTTTTTATAAAAATAGGGAAGACCACATCATGCATTTACAAAATGTATTTGAAAGGTGCAGAAGGTATGAGATCTCTCTCAACCTTAATAAAAGCATCTTTTAGTTTACTGAGGGAAAGTTATTGGGTCATGTTATTATTAAGGAGGGAATATCTATAGATCCTAAAAGAGTATAAGATATATCAAAGATAGAGCCTCCTAATAGTAGGAAAGAACTAAAATCATTCTTTGGAAAAATTAACTTTTTAAGGAAGTTTATTTCTGGTTTTACAGAATTTGTAAAACCACTAAATGATATGCTGAAAAAGGATGCCAAAATATCTTGGAATGAGGAAAATAAGAAATCCTTTAAGGACATCAAGGAGGAAATTGGTCAAGCTCCAGCCCTAATAAGTCCATATTTATGTAAGGACTTTTACTTTTTCTCCTTTGCTTTTGATCATACTATTGTTGTAGTCTTAACTTAGAAAATTGATGGATGTGACCATCTAATTGCTTTCATGAGAATCAATTTGAAGAGTGTTGAGTTAAATTATTCTTTTATTAATAAGAAATAATGTGCATTTGTAAAGGTAGTAACAAAATTCAGGCACTACATTCTTATGAATGAAGTGCATGCCATCTTACCTGACCCTGCTACAAAGCTCACACTAAATCAAAATGAATTAGGAGAAAGGAAAGGTAAGTGCATGCCTATCCTACATGAATATGACATTGAGATGAAGATTGAAAAATGGATAAGGTGCTGAGGTTTGATTCAAATTATTTCTAATTCTAACCCTAGGTTAAGTGTCATTCAATTTTATCAACAAATCTTTCAGACTAATGATAGGTATGATCTTATCATTCATTTACTGATATATGGAACTTGTCCTACATGACTAACTAGGGAGTAGAAGAGAGATGTAAGACTCAAGGCATCCCATTACCTAATCAATAATGGAGTTCTATACTGAAATAAAATTGAAGGTGTCTACCTAAGATGCATTTCAAAAGAAGAATCTATTGAGATTATAAGTATGTTTCATGAGAAGCTAGGAAGTGGGTATCCATGTGGTAGAACCATAGCTCACAAAATTCTTAGAGTTGGTTATTATTTTCTAACCATCTTCAAGGATACACATATGCATGTGAGATAATGCCACTCATGTTAAATATTTAGCAAAAAAGATCCCAAGGCAGCCATGCCACTACAGTTGGTGATGATTGACAAACCATTTACCCAATGGGGACTAGATTTTGTGGGAGTGATCAAACCTAACTCATCATAAGGTCAAAAGTATGTTCTGATAGCTACTAAATATTACACTAGGTGGACTAATGTAGTGGCCACTAAGCAATGTAGAATTGAAGAAGTGATCACCTTTTTAGAAGAAAACATATGCACCAGATTTAGAACTCTAGTTTCTCTAGTATGTGATAATGGATCTAATTTCATATTCATTGAAATGACATAATGGGAATATGATAATAATGTTTTCCTCAAGTTCTCATCTAACCATTACCCTCAAGGTAATGGAGTATCTAATTCAACCAATAAAAACTTGATAAATGCAATAAAAAAGTCTAATGCATACAAACCTAGAACATGGCACAAGCTTCTTAAATATGCCCTATGGGAGGATAGAATAAGAATAAATTAGTCCCTAAAAGCATCACCATTCCTATTATTTTATGGCCAAGATCCCATCTTTCCTATCACCCTTAAGTTACCTACATACAAGTTCATGTACGAATATATGAAGGAAGATCGAGAACTTGTAAATTTGAGACTGTTAGACATTGTTTAGATGGAAGATGCTAGAAAATAGGATTTTGCCAAATTTAGTAGGAACAAAACCATATTAAAAAGGTTATTTAACAAATGATCAAAGTTAAAGGTGTACAAACAAGGAGACCTACTTCTTCTCTAGGACAAGGCATTTGAGCCCTAAGAATGGAAAGTTCACATCTTTATGGATAGGTCCCTATCAGATTATGGAGACACATAAAAATAACACCTTCAAACTAAAATGCCTAAAAGGAGTTGAATTCATTTTACCCACCAATGGGTAGGATCTCAAGCATTATTTTTCTATTGCTCCCCTAGAGGTCTTCATGGAGTAATTTGTAAGACTAGTTAGAATTAATGTAGGTAGGCTAGTTTATTGTATTTCTTCTCTTTCCTTCATGTACCTTGTTTGTACATATGCTCGTATATATTTTTTTGTTTTTCTTTTCTTTCTTTCTTTCTTTCTTTCTTTCTTTCTTTCTTTCTTTCTTTCTTTCTTTGATTCATGTTTTATGTGTTTTCTTCTCTACTTGGTTTCTTGCTTTTAATAATTCCTTTAGACAGCCCTCATCTCAATGTTTATTTTAATTTCTCAAGAAATCCACATTTCAAGAATGCAGGTATGAATCTCAATAATTTTTTGATCAAGGGTTTGAAATATAAGATTATGTTATAGTTTAAATAAACTAGTAAATATTGGTAGATAGGTCAACTGTTCTATGAAAATTTAAACATTATTGTGATCTAAATTTGGTTTCAAGAAAAATTGCATATGTGGGATAAAATCTTGAATTATTGAGCCACAATCATGCTTGCACTTAAAAAATATCCTTTCTTGAGACAAAGGTTACAACCATAGGTGATTATCTAAAGATCAAACATTTGACCAATTCCCTAAACCTGGCTAACTTGGTTCCCAAACTTTGCTAGAAAGCCTAAAATATCTAAACCAAAAATATAAAAAATAAGAACTTATTTCTAAATCAAAAGTTTTCCAAGCAAAGGTGATTTATAAATATCCATCAGGACTATTAATGCCTGTTTGGTAGTAGAACAAGACCTTGAATGGATCCAAAGGTATCTATGTCAAGGCTATGGACACTTGGCTAGTAGTTGAGAAATGTTGAAGCCTTCCTTGAGCTAAAGCATGGTTCTTAATAAATATCCAAACATTCTACAAGTAAATGTTAATGGTTAAAGACATGAAACCTAGAATTTTCCCCCTAAATCCCATGGTAAATAGTAATTGGAATCAAAGCACACACATAACATGGCTAGGTTTTGATGTTTGATCCTAATTTTGTAGATGCAAGGTTTATTTTAACCATGAACTAATATTGATAATGGCACTGATCAAGTAGAATAAGTAATCTAGTTATATGTCTAAACTAGAATCTCTAAATTCTAACATATGTTTATGTTTCCCTTGAAAGTTTCCATTTGTTGAGGTCAACATACCCGCTATTTCTAAGAATTGGGGACCCATGTGTTAAATTGTGCAAATCTTACCTTAAAACTAAAAATTCACTTAATCAATGTGTTATTAATATGTTTGCACATTATTAATATTGTAAAATCATCCATATGATGACTATTTCATCTTTTATTCATGGTTTTACTTTATCTTTTCCTAATATTACTAAATTTTGATCAGCATATTTAAAGTTGCAAGTTTAATGGAACCCTCATCGAATGGATCATGCCTTGGATTATAAAATTCCATTCCAACTTGGGTTTTTATTATCCTTTGGTATGTAGGAATACAAGTTAAATATGTGTTCAATATTCCTAAAACCCTCTTTCAAAAACCCTAACTTAGACCTTTTGATTTAAATTCAAAATTGGCAAGAGCAAAATTGGTGGGAATAATTTTTAAAATGTAAGGACTTTAGATTAATTTTTTATACTGAGGCTTCATTGTGTTTCTCAACATGACAAAACATTATCCTAATAAATTATATATATGGTCCCATTTATATAATTCCCCCTTTGTCCCCTTTTATTTGTGTGTGGTCTAATTTCAATATTGCAGGGCCCTTTTTATTAAGCTCTTAGATTGGTCTAACTTTATTTGCACAAGATTAGACTGATATCTTAGTCCTAGGTCTCCATTAACATTTATTAACATGAATGAGACCTTAGTCATAAGATTTTATCCTAAGTCTTATTTTCCATAAGCCCTAACTAAAGTCATGTTCTTCTCTGTAGGATATATAACCCACATGCATTTAGGTGGAAACAATTAGATGATGTGAGATAGACTTGATGAGTCTAAAGATTTAACTATAGGACCAATCATGCTTGATCACTTTGATCATGATCAATGACCTATGGTTAAATTTATGTCAAATATCGAATGACACAAAATCAAGAGGGCCCCCCTCGGTTATGGCATAGACTTAACCAATGTATTACCCTAAAGTTTTATTATATTTATCAATAAAATGAAATCTTAGGCTAAAGACTTATTTTAAGTCCTTTTAATTATTCTAAGGGTCCATTATTTATTATGTTGAAACTTAGATTATAAGCTTTAATCCTAAGTCATATTCATATTTATTAATGTGAACAAAACATTAGTCTATAATTTTGGTCTAAATTTTATGAGGTTCAGAGATTACTTAATCCATTTTTGACTAAAATAACCAATCATAGCCATCTACTCATACTATGATCAACAAGTCATGCTTGCTTGGATGAATTCAATTGAATGACATGTATTAATTCAAAGCTCTTATGGGACCTACTGCTCATAGGACTTAAAATTGAAATTCCCATGCTCATCAATTAACATCTGCAAGGCCATCATTGATGTCCATAAGACTGTCAAATTTTAGTCTCTAAGTTTAACTATGTGAGTCTAAAATTGACATCCTCACACTTGTCAAATGGCTTCCATGAAGTTGACATTGACGTCCATGAGACCATTAAATTTAATCCTAGGTCATACATTTCTAGAGCTTAATTTTGATGTTCATTTGAATGTCATTGACATCTATGAGGTCATCATTGATGTCCATAATGCCATCTAAATTTATCTCATAAACCAATCTCACTTGGATAAGTGAACATGTTGTTTTCCTTAATCATGATTAAAAAAATTGTGCTTCAATGTTAATATTGGTCTTAAATTAATTAGAATCTATGTTTTGACCTAAAATTTAAATTTACATGGGGGAAATTATAAATACCATAGACTTATCTTGAATATTATCTAAGGTTGAATCATAATTTTAAACATTAGACAAGACCTTAGTTTAAAAACTTATATACCCCCATGGTCTTGTGGAATAGTTTATGAGATTATTAGTGAGGCTTGAAAAATTTTGAGGTCATATTATATGAATCCTATCTTAAATAATTTATCCTAAGGTTTTCCTCATATTTATTAATGTGATAAAAACCTTAGGTTAAAAATCTTAGGTTAAAAACCTTAAGCTATGTCCTCTTTATTATATCGGGTCCCCTTTTGCTATAATATAAACTTAGCCTAAATACTTTAGCCAAAGGTTTATTTAATTTTTATTAACATGAGATCAAACCATAGACTAAATTATTTAACCTAATTTCTTTACATGGTTTTGTACTAACTAAAAATTCATGCACCTTTGTAAGATCGATGACTCGCACTTAATCAGAGCATCATGGTCAAACAGAGTGAGATAGATATGGACTATTGAACAAAAGATACAAAGGCCCATAGTAATACCATGTGGCACACATGTGATAACTTTAGGACTGATAAGATGCAAAGTGTAGAAGGCTCGCAAGACTGCCAAGTGGTATAACTGTGGGGCCTAGTACAAAAGATAGCCAATGGCATGCAACTAGCTAGATCGAGATCAATAATCCACATTGATCCATATAGATTAATCTAATGATGTGAAATAAAAAGAAATGTTTTCAAAGGGCAATGGTCAATCTTCAAACATTAGTGAATAAATTACTATAAAAGTGCTAATTAGATGCCACATCGATGCCAAGTGAGCAGAAATTAACAAAAAAAAAGGTTGTGTGGGCATGAAAAATAAAAGGTATAAATTCAAAAGTTCTAATAGAATATAAGGCATGAAATCACTTGAGTGAAAATAATCATCACCATTAAAGCTATATAAAAATCCCTAGTTCCTATATAATCCCTAATTTGATCCCAAATTGACCATAATTAAATAGGAAAGAGGCTAATTACCATCTAAGTAAGTTCAAAATAGTCTAGAGATTTATTATAGACCAATAGTGAGTAGTTTGTAGACACACATTCATGGAATCCAAGAATTAAAATAAGGAAGACATATAACTATGCTTTACTTTAAACATAGAAGGAAGGGTCTTCAAAGACACCAAATTTGATGTGGTAGCATTGAACATCAGGGATAATAAATGGTCCAAGATTTTCTAGGCTATTGAAGAGTTGTAAAAAATCACCAAAGAAGATGAGAAGAATGCAATAGTTAGCCAAAGAAACTATGACATAGTCTCCATTCAAATGACCAATCTCCATATTGTGACAAAAAAACTAGAGGTACTTCATTTTATCGATGTTATTGCTCCTATTTTTAAGGATTGTAAAATTGATCAGGACATGATAGTGCATGAACGTAGTTTTATAAAAATTGCTTATATTTCCCCAATAAAATTTGAAAATTACTACAATCTATGCAAACTTCATGTAGATTTACCCATAATCAGGGAATGGTCTAGTAAAAATGACCTAAAAACACCCTTGCTCCATGGTTATATTGAGGAACCCATGTAGTTTTTTATCCCACTTGAAGGATCCCAATCACCTAATTTAGGGTAGGAATTAGAATTATTATGGCATTGCTCAAAAAATTATCTAGGGTCCCCTCCACCACTTATGTCAACAAAATTTGGGTTATATATATATATATATATATATATATATATATATATCATGGTTGAAAAGGGACTTACTCCCTCATTAGGTGAGATGATCAATATTTGTTTGAAACAATAATTCTCTACAATAAATAATAAATCCAAAAATAATTTATTCATGATGTCTTATCTTTTTTATTCCCTAATGGCCACTATCAAAATACCTAACATTAAAAATTGGTCACCTAAGGGAAGACAAATAGTCTCCCAATATTATTACAAACTACATATATTCAAGTACAAGGATCATATACAATTCATTTGTGTCTATGTATCCATATATTTAGTATGATGAGGATAAGTCCCTTGATCAAGAATTATGTGGAACTTATTGGGTACATTTGGTTATATCCTGATTACACTATAATCAGGATAGAGGGAACCTTATGTTAACCACTAAAACTACCAGTCTATGTACCTACCAAGCTAGCTAAATAAGATATAACATACTAATTATTCCATGGTATTGATGGTTTATACACCAAAAAATGAAGGGGATACTCCATCCTTTCCCTTTGAATTTTATTATAATTGCGCTAAAGAATTGGTAAAATGTAGACACTATTTCCAGGCACAAAGACTCATTCAATTTGCAACTTGATGAATTGAGACATTGGGGCCCCCAAGATAATGTTGTGAAACATTTGAAAAACAAATAGATTAACATGACATATGAACATAAAATTAGTGTCCATGATTTAATGTACATCTAAGCATCTTCATTTTTAGAATTATTGGCTAGTGTAAAGAAGCACAACATCAAACTCGAGGCCAGATTGATGATAGATGAGAAGCCAACTAGTGAAATATGATAGATGGGGCCTCTAAAATATCATTTACTACTAGGACCATCTTTTAGGCCTCTTATATAATAGATATAGGAATAGTTTATGAAAGGGTCAAGAAAAGAGAGACTTGAAGAAATACTTGGTGAAGGGGCATCATCTTCTACCCACACTAAAAAGCTAGAGTCACCTATTGAGTTCATTGACATGATTGCACTGTATCTTGTGGAAATATTGGAAGATGCCTAAATGTAATAGCTAGTTCTTACATATCAGATGAGTAAGAGGAGCCTCAAACTCAAAAAATAAAAATAGAAAAGGAAAATGGGAAAGGGATAACTTTGGACTTAATCCCAATGTTTATCCCACAAAAGGGAAAGGCTGAGATGGACTTGGTTCCTACAAGAACAAAAATGCCAAAATTAACCCTCACTCACCCTTTGAGTGAGGTTAATTTATTTATTTATGAGAACCCTATTCATGGACCAACCATTTTAGAGTGGTTCATATATGGAAAACTTCAAAAGATCCCAACTCTACACCATCAATGAGCAATTACAAAGTTTATTAACATCCATGTTCATGAGGAACTCAAACCATGGATTGTGAAGCTGTAGAAGGAAGAGAATGAAATATAAGTGGATATTATTGGATCTTCAATTGGATCACAAATTAATACCCTAGATCCTATAAACATTACACACTCTTTAGTTGGTGTCAAATTTAACCCAACCACAACTAGCTTGTAGAGAGTTTCTGAAAAAAGAGCCATCATTGCAGGAGAGGAGTTCACTTTTCAAAAGTAGAACCCTTCATTGGATTGAATCAAGGTGATGGTCAAAAATTAGGTGGGAACACTATTTTTTAAGAGGATATACTTGAGATCACCTAGGCTCAAAGTACCTAGCTACAACTAACATCAAGGGCATAAAATAGTGATTAGAGAACCTATAGAGGCATTAAGAGAATCTGGATAAACAAGTTATTTTGTCTATTCCTAATGCAATGATTGAAATGTTTGAGGGATAATTTTATGACATTTTTTACTCTATAAATTCAATTAGGGCAAGATGGAGTTCACTAAACCAATAGGATGTAACAGTCATGGGATTAATCACCCAATGCTAGGGTTCTAAAGATAAGATGAAGGATTTAATTAGTATCTTGATAGGGGATAAAATCATTGGTTTCAACACCATCAAAATTTCTCATATCAACATATTGGGGTTAATTATAGATAAAATCAATAATTTGAGTACATGGTCCAAGTTCTTATAGAGACTCATCAAGGATGATAAAGATCTTCTAGATAAAATTAAATGATTCCTAGGGACCATGATTGCAAAACTTACAAAACTCAACTCCATGGGCATCATTACAGATGATGAGTTAAAACACAAGAACACTTTGGTTATGCAAGAGGTGAGGATAAAAATCCAAGGCAAGTCTAAGACCAATAATATTAGGGTCATAGATATGATCCTAACGATAGAGGAGAAGATTGTCGAGGTGAGGAACATTAATGAAGCCTTATAGAGAAATGATATGGACTTGGGAGATTTGGCAGATCTAGAGGATGAGCTCTTCCTAGAACCTATAGTCAATTTGAGACTTACTGATGAGTAGCATCAAAAGGCAATGAGGTTACATTAGGAGGATCAAGGGACTTCATTATCACAAGGTCTACCAATTAGTTAGGAATATTCCCTTTTGTGGAAGCATTGTAAATTTTTAAAATGGAATATTATTTTGTAAAGGCATGTGTATCTTATTAGCACATTTGCCTAAAGTTCAATCTATTTTAGGAATTCTTATGTATTTTAGAAGTTTTATAGAAAGGATAATTGTCCTTTACATTTTATACACTTGTAAGTTGATGCAATTGACCAGCATTCTTCCTTGAAGTCTATAAAAGGAGTATTGTCATTTGTAAAGGGGGAGGGAATTTTGAGATAAAACTTATATATTTTTGAGTTATTAATTCAAGTAAGGAATTTTGAAAAGATTGTCCCAATTTATTTGCATCATTTACTATATGGTTTCCCTCTCAATTTCTTGTTCTAAATCTTAGATTTCAATAGCTATTTTGAATTCTTAGAATATATCTTGTGAATGCAAAATTGTTAACTTGTGCATATATTAGGTTAATTGAAGGTTCCTAAGTTTACTTCATTTTATTTACTCTATATTTTTAGATGTACATTAGTTATTTACTTAAAGGAGTAAAGCTTTAAATTAAGCAAGGTTCTTATTTTCATTGAGTCTTAACTTAGAATTTTGCATGATATATGTTGTGATTCGAACTTAAGTTGTTTTACTCCATATATTGGTTTTAACAACATGCCTAGGAAACACTTGAACTTTGTCATAATGTATGAGATGAAGATCAACAACACTTTTCTTCTCTACTTTACCCTACAGATCACTTTATTTTAAATATCATTGTAAACATTCACATAGATTAGTCTTTAGACATAGAATTGAGCATAATTCATCTTAACTAGCACAAATTACTTCACTTTGTAAAGACAGGGCCAAGGTGGCTCCCAACCACCAAAATAATATAAATATTGTGGAATAATTTTCTTTCTCTACCACTATTTCATCATAGGTAACCATATTACAACTTTCTACTGATGCTCTAAATTATTTGAATTTTAAAATGAGAAGTGTTCTTTAAACACTAAGACCACCCTATGGTACATATTTAAGCATCAACAAGATGGTGTAAATAGAGAAAAAATTATCCAAGGTTATTACTTGTTATAACTAATTTATGCTTTCTTATAGGATGTTATTGATGTTAAATTACAATACATATGCCATTGTCAGTGTAGTGGCATGTGGAAGTAGAGGTAGCCGAGCTAGAGCTGAGACTTAAGGACACAAATCTCATTGAGGTGAAGGTGTGAGGACCCCTTGTATAATTATCTTAGAGATGTGGGGTGAATTTTCTTGATCATCCACTCCTAGATAGGTTAGTACAAGCCTTAAGTATTTTTATCATTGAGATGGTTACATTGGCAAAGCCTACAAAGGTAGCTGAGGCCTTCCTTCAAGGATTGGTCTAGGCTAGACCTACTTCCCCTTATTTCTCAATGTTTCCACCCTCATGATTACCTCATAATTTTTATTCAAATTGAGATGAATCTCAGCATCCTTGTGGGGCTCATGTTAGTACATGATATTGATCTAGTTTGTACACCTTGCCCCATGGGAGTTGATGACCCCTCGGGGGTCCTATTCTCTATGATCGTCCCTTTATAGGGTATATGAATTCTTATTATTTACTATATTTCATATAAAATTTAGGTTGGAGAATGAATATTGGATAATATAGGGATTTTTTCTATCAATAATCGATTGAGTAACCAAAGACACCTTCAATTAACTAATAGGTAATTTATTGCTCAATAAGACAATCTAGGACTTGATAAGGTAGGAAGAGAAGGTATTTATATATTCCCTCTACTTAGATGATGGTGTGGTTTAGGCCATAATAATAGGATCTTATAGGTAATATCATCCTCCTTACCTCATCTGAGAGTCATGAAATGGGTCTCTTGTTAATGTCCATGTAAAAAAATAGGTAAAAGCACTATCAAAAGTCCTATATATAGTTCATGTAATAATGCACATATAGATTATATAAAAAAATGTGAATTATAGATCTAATAGGGATCCATAGTAGGAACACATAAGTATTGAGGGTGAGGGTGGCACAAACTACATCCACAAGATAACTCAACATTAATAAGTTGTAACCCCTTGGGCCTCATTGACACCCTCGACCAGAATGAGGTTGATATGACTCTCAAGATATAGGAAGTAATTCTCTTTGAGAATGAGGCTTAGTAGGAACACCTAGAGAATGTTCACATGTATGATATCTTTTTACCTAATTAGATCATTCAATAAGATCATTCCCATGTGAACTAGTTCCCATAAGAGGAAAATGGGGTAAGCATTGATGTCCTCCTTTCTAATCCACCGATCAGGATTGATGTCCCAATCCAGGTTGACCCCATATATATCATGCATCTCATTCTAGTGTCCACTACATCTTAGTAATAAACTAAGGTGTATTATAGAATATTGTAATACTACTTAAAATTAGTCTTAGAGATATATCTAATTTTATTTCAAGACACTACAAATTATACCAAGTATTTTATGGAATATACATGTTTATGATGTTATAGATCATATGTTTCTAAAGAGTTTGACACATGGTAACACCTCTATCTTGGTATCAACTTTATACAATCCTAATTTATCCAAGGGTACAAACTCATCAACGAACTGGGTCTCATCTTCATCATCATCTAATGCAAGATTTTGTACATCCTCAATTTCTCAAAACACTTTATTATAGTGCTCAAAGTGATTTAGGTCTGATGATAAGGTGATAGCTCTATTTTCTAGATCAGGCATAGTATTTTAAGATGATGTAACCATGTATGAGAGTTGGGGAGTTGTTTGTCATAGAATTCTAAACCTAAGGGAAGTAATAGAATCTTGAGAATGATTTGAAATTAATGATACTTTGGAGTTGGGAGTGTTAATGTTAAATCAGATTGCTTCAAGGAATTATAGGGAACTTAAAATATTTTTCATATTAATGGTTTTTGGGGTTCACCCTACACAAATTCAATTTTTATTTGGTGGTAGAATCCACTTGGTTATTTTATGATTTATAATTTATTTTTAAAAATTTGAAACTAAATACTTAGCTTATATTTGGTGAGGGTGAAAGGTTGTCTATAAGTTTTAGAATACTTCATTATTACCCAAGTTTATTAATATACGGTGGTGATAGGCACATTCCTACCTTATCTCTTGTAGCACTTTGGGTATCTTATAGCTGGGACAAATGTCATTTGTTAGTTGGGTATGTTATCTATGGGTTATACCAATTGGGCATATTTAAGATGTCACTCCCTTACCTTTTAGGGTATTGAAGTCACCCACTAGGACTTACCATGTACACATGGCAATTTACTATTGTCCTATGGTCTAACTTGTATCTTCCCTTTCATTTCATAGGCTATTTTTATCCATTTTCCATTTGGCATATGGGAGTGAGCCCTAACATTTTGTAATTAGGTTTGGGTTCTAAATTTTCCTCCTTTTTTGGCTCAATTAGGACCCCCAAGCCTTTTTTATCATTTTTCATGGAATTTCCACATGGTGGATTATGGTTGGTTTGGTTTTCCTAGGTATCTAACATATTTGACACCCCTAAGATATTAACAACTCTGATAGGCTTCACAAATAAACTTCTCACTTATTAAGATCTCTTAGGGATCTAAAATCTCTAACACTCCTAGGAAACTGATAATTTTGACAAGATCCACTCAAAATCTTATCATTCTCAGGCTCTTTTAGGGCTCTAATATCTCTAACATCCCTAAGAGGATGAAAAATTTGATAGGATTTGCATGGTAGCTTCTCACTCATCAAGATATCTTAAGGATCTGATATCTCTAACACCCATGGGAGATTAAAAAATCTGGTAAGATCCATGTGGTAGCTTCTCACTCATCAGTATCTTACAAGATATATTAAAAGAGACTAAGTCATAAAAAATCCATGCTATCGAATGAGATCCTACATGTCTTCTAACATAGCCCTTTGAAATGCCAAATAAGACTTTGGGGTGATGTCATCCTAGGAAAACATAAATAACTTTAACTCTATGTAATAACACAGTGAAAAATATTCTAAATATGAGAAAACCTTTGTATTGAAACATATGAGGGATAAACTATTAGAAGCACATGCAACTGTAGGGATCTTTGAGATGATCTCTTATTCTCTATGAATGTTGTGAAATGAATAGTTGGTCAAGGTGAAACATTTTTTTGATATTTTACATATTTAGAGGCCAAGCATAATAATATTTGGACTTTGGAAAACTTTTAAGTTAAATTATTTTATAGGGGTTTCCCTTTCGTATGAAATAGGGGGCATTTTGGTCATGATAAATGGTGACTTTATGGGGAAAAAACTACCCTAAATTTTATAATATAGACTATGAGCATCTATTATTGACCCATGAGATAAGTGGTTGGAAATAATTTAGATTATATTAGATAAAATAAAGTACTCTATATTGATTCATAAAACAACATACTAGGCTCCGACCTCCTTCAAAGGGTCATTTTGTGCAAAGTGATTCATTCTTTTCTACTTAATTGAATCAAATAGGAAATCTTAGGCATATCTTAGGTACTTAGATATCTATATAAGGTCATTATTTGTATAATTTGGTTAATTAAAGGAGGCAATGGTCATTTCTATACTTCTATCCATACATCTATAGCCTTAATAGAGATGCATTTGGTCCCACTCAAGGATTTTGATGCAAGAGCATCATGAAAGTCTCAATGTAAACATGTGAATAAGCTCATTTATTATTTAATAAGTCTTGTGAATTCCTAGGGGTGTCTTTAGTAAGTTAATAAGAATCCTTGAAGTGCTTCATTTATTATAGAATATATCATTTTAACATGGAGTTTCCCTCCAAAATCATATTTGAATTATGATTGAAAGATTGTAAGCCCTAGTGAAGGATATAGACCTATGAAATGACTTTAGAAGGTCATTAATATGTTATAAAAGACTTATTTAATTATTAAAAACACCTTATCACCTTCTAGAAAGGTGATATCCTATGTTGAAAAGTACAAAGAAAGAATAAATAAAGGTTGGTGGAGAGAATCTTGGTCTTGATTAAGACTAAACTAAACTTGTAATGGTGATAAGCCTTATGTCACATAGATAGGATCTCAATAAAGTAAATATAAAAGAATAAATGTGGAGAAAGAAGACTTTGTATGTAGAGTAAAGTAAGATAAGGAAGTATTTGAAGAGTTTTTAGATTTATATAATAGTCTAAAGGACTTAAAGTATGTATAAATGTATTATTTAATAAAAGACAGTGTTTTTCTATTGAGAATTCAATCTACTCCTCATGTATATGAAGGGGTGCTGAAGAGATCAGGAAGTCTATATATGCACCAAAGATTATAATTATATGAAAGGAATTAAAGTCTACTATCAAAGCTGTAAGATGTCTGTAAGTATAGATTGATAGTTTGATCTACTAAAATATGGTGTTTTATTGGTTCATATGATTTATTATAATTCTATAAGGTGTGGATAAATGTATAACAGAAGGCCATAATAGTTTTAACATGTTTTGAAGCCCAAAAATTAAATACATAAGGAGATTTGATTAGTTACAGATCATGATAGTGAGGAAGAGAAACGTTTTCCAATGATATGGAAAGAAAATAAGCTTGAAAGAGTCAGAAATGAATATGTGAGTTTGCAAATAATATTGGAGGTGTAAAGAGGTTTTAGAAGCCGGTGTAGTAATAGATATGATATAATGAGAAATAGATGTGTTTTAAGCTACATGAAGGACCAATAACTATCATTCAAATATGATCTAATAATATAGTTTCTATCTAATACATATTCTGAAGACTATCAGTTGAAATAATGGAAAATTCTATCAATAAAATCTTCTTGGGCCTAGTAATGTATAGACAGTCACTTAAAATTTAATGAATGACATTATTCTTACATGTTTCTATAAATAGGCTTGTTTTGTTGATTGGGAAGGATGATATGAATTCCATAGGTAATATAAATAGTCAATTTGATGCTCTCGAGCTCTTATGACTATAAAAATCAGAAGTAGAACCCAGCTAAAAATGCTTGTATCTAGAAATTTATCCAAAGATAAATGATGAAAATTTGAAAGTATATGTGAATTCATGTCCTAATTCCAATTATTATAATTAGAGTTTAATTAAGTAAATATTGATAGAGATATATTTAAAACTTAGAGTGTGTAGTATAAAAATTTTGAGTTTTTGTCTTAAATGAATGAAGACAATTGACTATATCTTTTAAATGAACCAATGAAAAATTCTAAAAATTGGATAGTAGGAGTATTTGGATATTAGGAATATAATAAATATATATTTTTATCAATTTTATAAATATAGACCAAGATATTATCAAAAACATAGTCAGCTAAGGTAAGAAAATAAACTTAAAACCTTGCAGATAAGAATTATGAGTGTTTTATTGCCAATATAAGGTTGTAGTAAGTGGATTATGTATTAAATATGATAACGTAAAATAAAAAGAAAGTCTAAATTCATAAAATATATATCTGGTCCTTTTTTTATAATATAAAACACCTATTTGTATGATATGCTCTTGAAGACAAAAAATAGATGAACTATCCTTGTGCATGAAAACAAGTTGAATATTATTATCAAATTTGCTCCATTTTCAGCTAGGATAGAAATCCTATGATACAAAATTTTCAAATCACACTTTCTTAGGAATAAACTTATATTTTCATTAGCTTTAGACTTCCTTTTATTGTGATGTTTTATTTTGTTCAATCCATGAGGGTTGGGGACCAACATAACTAAGTTTTAGGAAGGGTTAAATTAACCTATTACATCAATAATACCCTTTACATGCTCAATGATTTTATCTCAGTTGATATGTTTTATTTTTAAGTG
Organism: Torreya grandis; assembly: GCA_037957365.1. Classification (NCBI taxonomy): domain Eukaryota; kingdom Viridiplantae; phylum Streptophyta; class Pinopsida; order Cupressales; family Taxaceae; genus Torreya; species Torreya grandis. The sequence continues at coordinate 207,596 of JARHVA010008789.1, read as the reverse complement.
TTGTGATGAACTTTGTTAAACCAGAGATTTTATTAACTCATCTACTCATTTCTAAATAAATGACTCTTTTTTATTTCAATGTCTCTAGGAGGGGTTAAATCACTTATCACATTGTTCAATAATGGGAGCCTTCTGACATTGAGACTATATTTTGAGTGCTTTATCAAATTTGAAGTGATCAGTTTTAACTATAACAGGATGAATGTTAGATTTAAATTTACATCTATAGAATTATATTCCTTTTAGTTCATGATGGGAATAAAGATTGACTTCTAGAATAATAGCAAGGGAAAGTGTGGGGTAAAAAATAAAGGAAGGGAAAACAAACAAAAATAATGAACAAGAAACCAACAAAGCAAAATAAAATATAAACAAACTAACTATAATCTAATATAATATATACATTACAAATTCATTGACCAAGGGATAATTTGAGATTGCATTAGAAGTGACTACCAAAATTTAGTGTTTCAAGAACTATCCATTCACAACTATCATAAGATCATTTCATTCAAGGTCCCTTTGTCTAAATTCATTCTAGCCAAATAATTCATAGATCTAGTATGGGTCAGTCTAGATTGGGTCAAGTTTATAATATTTCCCCTTATTTTCATGTGATTTATCTGATAAAAAGACTAAGTTTACTATCCATAAGTATTTTACCTTTGTTCTCTTATTAAACCATATTTTAATAGTTTCTTGATGCCTACTAATGTTTTAAAAGGCCTCTTCTCATGCATCCTCCCATTGGATGATGGTCGGTAGTCCTGAACTTGTTTTATTGGTGTCCCCCATGTATTATTTCATGAATTATTAAGTTTTAAACTTGAGTTTTACTGAGAAGATATGATCCAAACAAATGCTAATAGGAATGGAAAACATTTTAGGGCTTGATTATATCTAGTGAGATCAATCCAAAGGGCATACTTTAATAGTGAGTGATAGTCCTAGTATCTCTTTTCTACCAGCTTTTTGATTTCATCAATCATGTTTTTATTGGTTGACTCAACAAATCCAAATATATATAAGGTGATGGATGAAAGTAATTTTATATTTATGCCAATATCAATGATCATTTACATGAGATATTGGCCTTGGACCAACTTGTAAGATTTGATATTGAGATCATATTCTTGTAATTTATCCATCCACCAACACCTATATTCTCCAAATTAATTCTACCCTAGCATGACCTTTATAGCTAAGTTCAGGACAATGATGTATACCTTGTTCATGAAAATGTAGTGCTTAAACTTATTCATAGCCTTTACCAAGGAATATGCATGATTATTTATGGTATAATAATTTAGCGTTGAATCCTTCAAATTCTTACTCATGAAATAGATTGGGTGTTCTCCATCCATCTTTTGGGTTAGCACCATAGTTACAGTATGCTTAGAGAAAAATAGTAGAGGTATAAATATTTGGTGTAGTCCATAATTTTTATCATAGGTTCTTGCTTGATGGGATATTTGATATCCTTAAATGATTTGATCAGTTTGGTATTCCATTCCACTTTTTCCTCTTATTTTTACATTACATTCATAAGTTTTACAAACTCAGCAAAACTCAAAATGAACTTACATGTAAAGTTAATATTACAGAGAAAATATTTTATTTCATTTTATTATTCAATAAATGTATTCTATAAATAACATTAACACACTTAGGATATATAGAGATACCTTTATTTGTGATGATATGGCTAAAAATATAATCCTTACAACAATGAATATTTAAATACATAACATGTAGTAGCTAAGATAGAGAATGACCTTAAGCCAAAAGAGCATCTCAAGGATGCAAGAGAAATAAATTAAAACAAGGTTGTAGAACTAAAAAAATCAAAAAAAGAAGAAGAAAAGACCTCAATAAATAGAGATATAATGAATAAGGAGTAACATGATCAAGCTTCAACATGTGTGCCAAGTGTCCCTAATATTATTACAATTATGGAGGATGTGTGTTCCATGTGGGGGGAGGAGTTACTTGTGCAAGTAACTTCAAATACAATGAGTGGATTATAAATATGATTGACACCTCAAAATCTTATGATAAAGTAAATTTATAAGTATAATAAATGCACACATAAATAATATTGAGGATAAACCTATAAACCTTAGGAAGGACCCAAACTAAGGTTAGTTATTCATCACTCCCACTTAAAATTAATTTTTGGTTACAAAAGTGGAGAAAAATGTTTACAAATCAATAAAGGAGTTTAAATTACATTATTCTCCCCCTTAATAGAAACATCATTCAAGAGGAATTACAATAGTTTGAGAAATAAAGAAGTCAAGGTGTCCCTAAAAATTGCAAAGATGAAAGTGTGATCATAATTAATATCCAAGAATCTCCCTTAGAAAATGTGTTCAATATGAAATAAATGATATACAAAACCTTATAAAACAAGTTAACACCAATTTTTAAATTTAAGTAACCATTAGGTCAAAAATGGAATCTATATACATATAATAATAAAATTAGATGTACAATAATGAAAATGGAACAAAGATAACTTTCACCATAAAGTTCAAAATTTTTTATGAAAAAGAAGTTAGTAAAAATAATCAAACATTTGTCCTATGCAAAACAAATCAAGCAATTCAATAAAATAAATTTATTTAATCAAAATAGAGATAGAGAATATGTGTCACTTGTAAAATATATTCTACATGAAGTAACAAAAGAAAAATCACACAAAGACACATCAAACTCTCTAGAGATTCATTTATTTTAGAAATCCAAACAATTTTACCCTTAGAGGTAGGATATTTAGTCATTTTCCAATAACTCAAAGTGTTTTGCATGGATTTATCATAAGATTTGCATGACTGTAATTTCATATATTTATATATATGATGTCTTTATTTTCCAAAATGCACATAAGTTTTATTATTGTTAATCAAATCCTGAGCATTATAAGAATTATAATAAAAATAACTTGCATTATAAATTATCTGTTGAGGATAATACAATTTCAATTATAGTCATTAGAATCATTAAAACCAATACCTTTACAATTTTCATATGAATTAATTGAATAGATTCAAGAATACAAAATTTGAAATTACCAAGAACACCACCAACACACCCCAAATATTGCATAATTCTTAAATTGAGGTTAAAAACATCATGTGTAAAAGTAATATGCTCTTTATGAGGCAAAAAAAATGTTACATGTTTGTACATTTTCAAACAAATGTAATTTTAGTAGTTAATGAGTCAACTAAAGCTTACATTTCACTTATTTTGTCATTATGAAACTTTTGTAAATTAATAATGGTTTGATTGATACATTTGAGTTGACATGTTAATGAAATAAATTCATTATATTTACAAAATTTTATTCTTAATGTCATTAATTTCCTCATTTCTTGACTTGCAGTTCCACATCATAACAGAAAAATATTTCATAGAGGAAATTATGACTTGTAAAATATGCAATGTTCATCAAGAATGGATCTTGCCAAAATCATTATAATTTTCCAAGTTCTATAATAAATTAAAGCTTAATTCTTATATGAAAACAAATTCAATTGAAATTAAAATATTAAAACTTAATTGATAAAATGTACTGTAAAGAGCTTAAATAATATGAAAAAAAAACTTTTATGCTTGAATTATAAGCTCATTCCTCATTGATTTGGAAAGAATAATTAAAAATACATTGATTTAAAAAACAATGCCTTTTATGTTTTGGAGTTGAAAAGCATTTATGAAAATCCAATAAAATTATTGGAATGAATTAATGAAATTAATATTTTATAAAAGGACAAAAATGGAATTGCATAAGACATTTATGAGCATAAAGTGCCTTAAAAAAAAACCATGATAAATAATAATATAAAGTTTTGAGTTTATATATATATATATATATATATATATATATATATATATATATATATATATATATATATATAAACTAAAATTTTATAAGTTAAATATGATTTGTTTGAGATTGACACATTGAATTTTAATAATAAGATCATATGCTAGAAAAAGTTTTAAGTGAAAAGTTTATTAACAAATTTCAATGCAATAATGGATTATAAGTTATAAGGAATTTTTAAGGCATTAAAAACACTATGGATAAAAGAGAATAACACTTTGAAAATAAAACAAAGTAATATTAAGCTAAAGGATGTGTGCATAAACACAAGAAAATAATAGTTGTGAATGAAAGATAGTTAAGCAAAGATTTAGAAATCCAAGAAAAAACTTAAGTAATTAAAAATATATAAACTCAAGAATTACATGGTTTACATATGGCACAAGGTGCTAGCTTTAATGAAACTATGGCATGAAAGTTGAGTAAAATAATAAATTTTTTACTTTAAAAAAATACAATATACTAAAAGAATAAGCACACATATGGATAATGTAAAGAATAAAAAAACTAGCTAGAAGAAGTATAATAATGTGTGTCAAAGGTCATCTAACAACATGAGCCAATATGAAACAAATTCAAAGAATAAAGGAAAATTGTGATATGGTGATATAACGACCTTGAAAAAAAAATAGTCAGCAAATTGAATGAGGGGCTACGAGAACTGATTTGGTCAAAGAAAAAGAGACTAATGAAAGGACTCATGTAGAGAAAATAAAAATACAAAATTAGTATAGAATGATATCAGCACAAAAATAAATGGAGATTTTTTCACAAAGGATAAAAATATCATGGAAAGAAATTAAAAAAAAAAGGAGTAAGGGTCGACACCAAGCCTAATAGGAAAAGAAAATGTAGAACTAGCAACTAAGGAAAATATGAATACCACACAAAGCTAAAAGACAAAAAATAAAAAATAAATAAAAAAAAATCAAATTGAAAAGAAAATGAAAATAAAGATGTAGCACATAATCTATATGTCTAAAATTTAAAAAAAATCTGAAAAGAGTTAACAAAAAAATAGAGCCTAAATTATTTTAAAAAACACAAGATAAAGAAGAATTTTTTTAATTGGATATAATAACTTAGTTTTAACTCTAAAACAAAGAGTATAAAAGGATTAATTTTCTATTTTTTTATAACAAATTCATAATAAAAAAAAATGGAATGAAGAAGAACAATGCAACTCTAAAGCATGTAAAACTACTCATTTAATACTACATAAATTGAGTGAAAAAACTTAAATGTTTGAAAAACCTTATTTTAGAAGCCTAAAAAGAAGGTTATAAAGCATAATTTTAAATAACTATAATAAAAGAGTGACAAGAAATCCCAAGAACCTAGAAAAAAAATTTAAAAAAATAATCAGGGTTAAGAATCAAGCAAAAAATGTAATTTTTTTGGTTTCTTTTCCACTTGGGAATCTAAAAAAAATTAAACATTCAATGTTATAATAGCCGTAGATATATTACTATGAAATAAATTTTTCCAAATATATATTTAAACAATTAATATAAATAATAATAAAGTTTAAAGAATAAATTTACCACAAAGTTGAGGCAAGAGATTTGACAAGTGAGGAAACCATCAAACTAAAAAACATAGAAAATATTATAAAAATCCTTGGAACAATGAACCTCCAAATACATAACATGTATATAAGAGATAAAATGGCCTTAATCTAAAATAACATATAAAAGATACAAGATCAAGTGAAACAAGGTTGTATAACTACAAAAGATTAAAAAAGGAGGGGAGGAAAGGAGATCAAGAAATAGATATATAATGAATAAAGAGTTTCAAGAGCAAGATTCATCATATGTTCCAAGTGTCCCTAATCCTCTTAAAAGTGAGGAGGATTTATGTTTCATGTGGGGGGAGGAGTTACTTATGTAAGTAACTCCAAATCCAATAAGTGGACTAGAGAGGTGAGTGATGTCTCAAAAGGTTAGTAATAAAATGCACTTATAAACATACTAATTGCACACATAAATAATATTGGAATAAACTAAAAAACCTATAAGAAGGTCCTAAATTAAAGTTAATTATCCAATAAAAATATTACCTTTAGTAAAACTAAACATGTTTTTCTTTGGTTTGAAGGAGATACCATACCTTTTTCATCTTTCAAATATCCTTTTGAGATGGCAAATGTGATCAGACCTATATTTTGAGAAAATGGTGAGGTAATCCTTTTAGATAACAATTTAATTTCATATTAGACCTTAGAAATCAGATTTTATGTCTCTCTATAAATTTTCTCCTACATTGATTAAATTGAATCACATTCATTTATAGGTAAAGGTGCCCCACTTTGTTATGAACATAGTTTTTGCTCAATCCTCTGGGTTGACCAAGACTTGATTTTATCTCGATAATATGTCCAAGAGTGAAATAATTTGGGATTCACTTACCATTTGGATAACATCATTAAGGGAGGGTATAGGGTAGTTATATTTATCAAAAATCTAGTTTCAATTTTTAAAATCCATGCAAAGTTGTATTTTTCCATTCATCTTGAAAATGGGTACCAAGTTGGCTACCCACATCAAGTGATGAATTGGGATGATAATCTTTGATGAAATAATCTTATGAAATTCCTTATGAATAAGTGGCTCTAGGATTGGGTTAACAAGTCACTAACTCTATTTGAAAGTATTATGGTCATTATTGATTGGGATAGTGTGTGCATTCATACTTGGGTTAAATACCTTGATGTATAATAGCTCCAAGAAATAACATCTCAATATTGTAGAATTTTTTTTTATTTTTGCTATCTCAACAGGGGTGAAATCAAAGCCAATATGAACATCCTAGGGATATTACGATGATCTAAGATTGATAGTTTTATACCTTTGATCTAGGTGTAGTGTTCTCTCAAATTTATGCATAGACTTGTCAAGGTCTAATATATATTCAAGGGATATCATTCCCTTTCGAACTCATTTTTTAGTATATATAAAACACCATCTAGGTCATAGTATACATCTCCTTGGTCATCCCATTTAGCCTCATTTATGAATTGGGTTTCAAATGTTCTAGTATTATTAAGGAATTTTTAAATAAATTGGTTTTATTCGAAGACATAGAAGTTTCTAAAATTATTTGGAACTAAGGGAAATAGGACTATCTCAACTTACTACTCCTACAAACATGTGTCATCCAAGGGTATTTTATTCAAAGTAGTAGTTGATAACAAATCAAACACTTGGTTTTCTCTTCTAGGAATGGGGATGACATTAAAAGAATTAAACATTTATGTTTATACTTCCTTGAATAGGATAAATTATAGTGTAATTTGATCCTAACTTGGTTTACTAGTAGTTTAGAATCCTTGAATAGTTTTAATTATTTAACCCTATATATTAGTGCAAATTGTAGTATTAAGATCAAAGCTTCATACACTACTAGGTCATTAGTGCAAATGAGCTATATCCTATAAGTAGCTAAGAATTCTTTTCATGATGGTTCAATCAGAAGGATTCTTGTGCTAGAATGTTGCTTAAAATGGGAACCAATAAATCATAGCCCTACAAATTCAGGATTTCTATTAGCCTAGTTTTTAGTGTATTTTATGGATATGGTGTAGAAGCCTATGTAAGAGGGTACTAGGTTTACCCTTTTATTGATGGTATTATATTTTTGATCATGTGTTTCATCAAGGGTTATTTTTCAATATGGATTTTATCGGATACACCCCTCTAAGGAAGCCACATATGGGATTATGGGATAAGTCAATAGCCTTTTATCCATTAAAGCAATTAGACCAATATCTATTTAGAAACATCTCATAGGATTCTAGGATATATACTACTTAAATGTCCATGAACTATTAGATCATGAATTCATATTATGATTACATATGCACACTTAAGAGCTATCCAACCAACTTAACATCAAACTTATCCAAGTAAACCATTTTCTTCTCTAACTTAATGGCTCTTATCCCTAGTTTTTAAGAAATTTTAGTTGGTATGACATTCATAGAGGCTTCTGAATTGACCAAAAAACTAGGAAGTTTCTTTTTGGATAGCCTAATAATAAGGAAGAAAGGTGAAACCTAAACATTATTATTTTGTATCAACACATTATTGGGCATAGGTTTAGACTTGGGTTGGACTAATTTGTCTATGAGGAATTATAAGAAGAGATCTATTTATTTATTGATTTGGGAAATCTCATGCAAAATGATATTTTCCTTGATTTTCTTCATGTCTTATACTATGTTATACCAATTCTTGTTAGTGGTAGCTTGGATATGTTTAGGTATCTTGCGATTATTAGCCTTTGGAAGTGTAGGATCATTTTAGGCTTTTGGATTAGAGGGGTTTGCAACATTGTTAAGAGGAATGGATGTAGCAAGAGGATGATACTACATATGGTTCCTAAGAGTGTAGTTTCCCCATTGGAATTGTTGGAAGGCCTACACCTCAGTCGCAGTCTCTTCAAGTTTTTTCTCCTTTTGGCTAGGAAAATCTAAGGTTTTTTATACCATGATAGTTATTGGAGGCTTCGAGGATCTTGGGAAATTGGTTTGACCAAAAGCATTAGGGTAGTTTTAGAATATATCATATTCCTCCATTTCCCTTTGGAATTTATCAAGGCTTTATATAATTCGATGTAGTCTATCTCTCCATGTTAGGCTATGTTATGCACATGACACTAGTTTGACAAGGCCAACTCACAAATGTTGATCTTATGTAGATTATTAGTTAATGGATATACATGGTTATTATAATGGTTTTGGGGATGATTTTACCTATAATAGGTGACTTTCCTAGTTTAAATCTCACCACCATTATTCCCAACTTGTCTTTGAAGTGCCTTGGAATCAAGCTTCTGTGCCAAAAAAATTTATAGCCTCCAACTTGTTCTTGGTGTATTCCTAGGGCATATTTTAGACATTATTTATGATTTGGGATTGGGGCACCAATTCATTATTAAATTATCCAAGGAATCTCAAGTTGTGGTTAGGATCATAATGACTCAATGGAAGTTGTATTATCCCTAGCACAGGTTATGGTACATGTATATTCTAGTTACTAGTAAAGAGGGGATTCATAGTGAGTAGGTTCAAAAATTTAGTGCCAAAAAACCTTGGGGATTGAGTTGCGTATCCACTTTCATGGCTTAAACATAAGCTAAGGTAAAATTTACCACTAAAGGGTGTTTACATAATAAGATAATTATCCAAGAGTCTAGTGCATTTTTGCACATTTCAAGGGCCCTTTGGGTATTGGATTTGCAAAACACAATGATTTAGTTATACATATTTTGGAACCTAGTGTTTAAATTCCTTATGGGATTATTTGGTTCTCTCTTGACACATGAAAAAATTTGGTATACCACACTTTGGTCAATTAATTTCCCAAATTAGGCAAGGAACATTTTTTTAAATTTATCCCAACTCATAATGTAACTTTCAATAAATTTAATAACCAATCAAATTTAATGTCAATCAAAGTGAGTGGGAAAAGTTTTCATACAACATCCTCATGTTCTACATTTAAAATCTTGATACGAGCTTGGTATTAGGTCACATGTTCTTAAGTTGTATTCCCTACACCTAATGTGAATTTAGGAGGTACCTTTATGGGTTTTTATAGAGGCCATGTATACCTTTAAGAATTTCAATGGCAGACTTTACCAACCATGCCTTATGTCTAACCATAGGTGGAAGTTCATTAGGGGCTGACTAAAAGGATGAAATAGTAGGTGTGAGTAAGGGTCTTGGTATTCCTTTACTAGTTTTGTTTCTCTTATGTAATTTTAAATTGTATATTATAAGGCACCTAAGACTATCTCAATACATAGTCATACATACTATAAGATCTAGGTTACTCATGGTTTAGCTAATATCTTTAAATATTTTTTAGTTGGTGAGAAGTGGTGCCCTCCTTATATCACTAAATACTATTTAGTCCAAGATCTCAGTCCCAAATACATCTGTGAGTTAGATGCATTGAATAGGTGCATGGAAAAATTAGGAGACTCAATCTTGTTATTTTCATATTGTTATTGAGACAATCCACAACATGAGTTGTAGGCTCCGTTAAATATCCTATTTGAAATATATCTCCAAGAGGTGCATTACTACCACTAGAGGCTCAATGTTAGTTTTTTCACCAATACAAAACCTATATAATTGTAACGAAACCAATTGTAATTGATTTGAATTATGATATCTATTTTGCTTAAATTTATCCTTTATAAAATGGGGAATATAGAACTCTTATTCACAAATAAACATCAAATGTGAGAAAGGGTAAGGTAGAGAAGAAATATTTCTATATGAAATGCAACACTAGTGTTGTGAGGACAAATAATGTGCTTAGCTACAATTATACCATTGTATGCCATGCTTCATGACGGCTCATGATTTGGTCACATAAGGAAAGAGTCTAAGTAAAAAGGAGAAATAACTGATTCATAGATCATTTTAATTGATAAATGTGAGTAGGCATGATGTTAATTACACATGATTCTTAATAGATCTCAAATAAAATGAAAAAGCCAATTAACTTAATTATAATATATAACACTCATCCAAATTAATGAATAATTTTTTTAAGATAGCATACTAATAGTCTTAATCATTAGTGTTAATTCATAATAATAGAAGGGAAGTGGAAGACATACATGAATGAAATACATTTACATAGAGAAATCAAATTACTATAAACATGACAATGTTTGTATACAATAGAGTTACCCTCATTAAAAATATATGAAGTAGTATATATATAAAAAATAATGGGGTCCATCTCTAAGTATCATGGGATCCCACTTTAGACCATATTGGCCTTAAATGCTTACAACTGAATTACACCATAAGATCCCATATCCTAGAATAAGAAAAATAAACTTCCCAAGGCCCACCAGTAGAGGTTCAGGAGGATTTTGAGGTGGACTACTCCCTAACTATTTTGGAGGATCCTCCTCAGCTACCAGTGCAATTACCACCAATTCTAACTCCTAGACCAACTTATTGATGTTCATGGGAGGATCTCAAAATACCACCTCAACTTGGGCCAATAAGTGTTTGTGAAAATGTATTGGGGCCTTGAGGGAGACATTTACCATTAAAACATATATAATTCTTGTTGTCAAATGGGTTGTCATGTACACTATCACCTTGTCCCTATCCTTGTTATATTTTACAACCTTTCTCTGTGTGACATAGTCAAAGTGGGATAGATGGACTTTGAATTATCCTCTATCCATCAAGTTGTCATTTAGGTGGAATAGTAGAGTGATGTTTACCTATTTATAATAGGTCAGCATCCAATCCCTACTTTTTTCTAGAGGCTTAATAACTATATCCATTATGGTTAACCAATCCTTGATTTAATTCCTCATGATCCTTTCATAATTATAGTAAATATTTAGGTCTAACATAGGCTTAAGCTCCAAGAACATGACCTTATGAAGAATCAAAAAAATAATTTTGAATTTGTCATCCATATAGGTTACTCTCTCCAAATATACTTGAGTGAGCTAGAGGTGGTCCTTACTTTTAGTCAATTCTTAAGTCACATCGAGAGAGAGATAAAGATGCATATAAAGGTCATCCTTAACTCAACCAATCATCTCAATTATAAAATTTATCCTTACCTATGATTTGAGTGCTATAACCTACTCCCTCAATTCTTCAATGATATTTTTAGTTAGCTCATTAGTTTCCCAAAGCACAGATATAGGGTATTTGGCCACTTTATTCTCTACATTATATGTACTTACTTTGGTGAGGGATAAGAAGTCATGATATTTTTTCCACACCATTGGGTCTCCTTATTGAGTAAACATGTACATGATAATTCTCTTCATGCTCCCAATTTCTCTATAGAATTCCCATTAGACCTTGATGTTAGGAATAAAACACTTAAATCTAGATCTACTATTACCATAAACTAGATCTAAATCTATGCAATAAAATGCATCACAGAAACATTCCTTAATTCACCATTAATATGAAATCATAAATGAGAGAAAGATAATAATAATAACATAAATATAACGTGGTTCACCCAATGTGAGCTACATCCACCAATGAAATTTCTCAAATAAATTAGTAATCTAAAACAAGATTACAATAAACTCTCATAGAGATAAAAAAATCTCTTATAGAAAGTGCTACATAAAAAACTGCACTTTCACCTACACCTACACCATGTTATATCTCACAATTTTTTGAACCACACCTTGTAATAAACACTTGCACTTTGAAAAAAAGCTACATTTTGACTTTGATCCTCAAATCCACACCCTGCAAACAAAACATCAACCTCTAAAGGCCACACCACTCCTTATATATATAAGAAAATGAAGAAAATCCACAAAAGGAGGAGTAAATGTGTAATGCTTATCCAAGATAAGCATTATCCAACATGTGACAACCATCCTCCACCTCATCAAGCTTATGTAAAATCTCTCCCAAGGAGGAATTCACCATTTCCATCTCTCCACCTGCTAAGGGCACATTTTCCCAAAAACATGTGATCTCAACCAACTCCACTCAACAAGGAAGGAGTTCCTTTTTCTAAAAAATAGCTAGTTTCCTCAAAACAACGAAGTCAACATGGGAAAAAGAATCTAACAACTAACTCCATGAAATATGGAACACATAGAAATTATGAATACAAGGAATATTCTACTCACATGTGGAGAACAAGAAAATTATGCCCCCCACATCTTTGGAGCTCTTTAGGCCCCTAAAATTTATTCCTATGGTCATGTGATAGTCGCAAAGGGATCCACACTCAATAATCTCCCACTTGGATACCATTTCTCCTAAATAGAATCTATCACTACTCCATGACCACTAAGGCCAACCAAATTTGAACATAGTATCAACTTGTCCAATGTGACCACCTTGGTCATCATATCCATAAGATTCTAGTTAGTATGAATCTTTTCTAGCTTCACCAAGTTCTCCTCCAAATCTATCTTGATGAAGTGATAATGTAACTGAATGTGTTTCATCCTCGAGTGGAAATCAAAGTTCTTTTCCAAATGAATATCATTATGACTATCACTGTGTAGTCTCCCAACTTCCTAATCATGCCCTAACTCTCAAATCAACTCTTGTAACTAGATAATCTCTTTACTAGCCTCCATGGTAGCAACATACTCTTCCTCTATGGTTGACAAAACCATAACCTTGTGTATCCTAGAAATCCAACTAACTATTATATCTCTAACATTAAATATATATCCTATCATACTTCTCTTACTATCAATATCCCTTGCCATATATGAGTCCACATAACCACGTAAAGTGGTATCTGATCCACCATAACATAATTCAAAATCAATGGTTCCTCTCAAATACTAAAGAATCCATTTCACTACCTAAAAATGCTCGTAACCTGGATCACTCATATACCTTCTCACAACTCCCACTACTTGGCCAATAGCCAACGTAATAGAAACCATGGCATACATGAAGCTGCCAATTGTCAATGAGTAAGGTTCCTTGGACATCTTAAGCTTTTTAGCTTTCATCTTGGGAAACTACTCCTTTGATAATATAAAGTGGCCTACCAAAGGAGTACCAACAAACTTAGCATCCAACATGCTAAATCTTTCCAAGGCTTTCTTCACATACTCTGATTGGGAATATCACCTTCCTCTCCTTTTTATCATGATAAATCCTCATACCAAGGATTTGCTTTATAGCACCCAAATCCTTCATAGAAAAGGAGTCACTAAGTTGTTTCTTGAGCATATGAATATGTTGTGTGTTCTTTTCTAAAACTAACATGCCATCAACATACAAGCATAATATAATAAAGGAACCATCATCAAAATGTTTGATGTACATGAAATCATTAGAATGACACCTTTGATATTCTTGTTCCAACATAAAACAATCAAATTTCTTGTACCATTGCCATGTAGCTTGTTTCAGGCCATACAAGCTCTTCTTTAGTCTACACACATAGTTCTCCTTCCCTTTGACCTCATAACCTTGTGGATGTTTTATAAACAACTCTTCATCCAAATCACCATGAAGAAAAGTAGTTTTCACATCTAACTATTCTAAGTGCAAATCCTCAACTGCAACTAAATCAACAAAAATCCTAATAGAAGTCATTTTTACAATAGGAGAGAAAATCTCATCAAAATCAATACCTAATTTTTGTACAAACCCCTTGGCCACCATCTTGGACTTATACCATTTTCTCCCTTCATCCTCTTCTTTGATTATGAAGGTCCACTTGTTTGAAAATGCACTCTTGCCCTTGGGTAGCCTAACCAAATCCCACATTTAGTTCTCCATGAGAGATCTATGATATTCATCCATGGTTTGTTCCCATCTCAAATTTATATCTACCTACATTTCTTCCTCATAACACTCTGGCTCTCCATTGTCAGTGAGTAATAAATAATTCAAAGAAGGAGAAAAATGTTCAAGTTCTTTTCTTACCCTAGAAAAACTTCTTACCATAGGAGTTTGGGGTCCTTGCGTAGAAGGTTCTTGAACTAAATCCTTGAATACTTTTCCATCCACAATGTCATACAATAATATATACTCTTTCTATTCCTGATCTTGTTCTTGCAACTGATCCTTATACATGACTTTTTCATTAAAGACTACATCTCTAGACCAAAATATTTTCCTATCCTTAATGCTCCATAAATGGAAACCAAATTCATCCTCACCATAACAAACAAATGTTCATTTCTTTGATTTAGCCTCTAGTTTGGTCTTATCCTCTTTCTTAATGAGAGAAAAATCCTCACATCCAAAAACTCTAAGAAAAGAATAATCAACATTCTTACCAGACCAAGCTTGTTCAAAAATGCCTCCATCCAAAGGCATAGAAGGTCCCTTGTTAATCAGATATACTACCGTGCTAACTACTTATACGTAAAACTATAAATGCAACCTTGCATGTAACCTCATGCTCTTAATATGTTCCATTATTGTTCTATTCATCCTTTCAGATACCCCATTCTACTATGGGGTTCCTAGAACCATCATTTGCCTATAGATTCCATTGTTATACCAATAATCAAAGAAAGCATTACTACAATACTCACCTCCATTATCTGATCTGAGACATTTCAACTTGAGACCTGTTTCATTCTCAACCAATGCTTTCCACTTCTTAAAAGTGTCAAATACATCATATTTCCTTTTAATTCAATAAACCCAAACTTTTCTAGTCATATCATCTATAAAAGTAACATAATAATTGGATCCACCAATAGAAGATACCTGAGTTGGTCCCAATACATCTGAGTGTACCAAATCTAACTTGTGCTCTTTATTTGTGGGTCCAACCTTCAATAACTTAACCCAATTATATTTCCTATACACATAATTTTCATATAAGTCTATATCTATGTATTTTTATCTAGGCAACTTATCTTTTAAGATTTACATGCCCTTATGGCTCATATGACCGAGCCTGTAGTACCACATAGTTACATCTCCATCTGTAACAACTAAATCAATAGAATCAACACTACTATTCAAATAAAAAGTACCAACTTTCTTACCTCTTGAGATCACAAGAGCACTTTTGGTAACTTTCTAGGAATCTATAGTAAACAGTACTAAACATCCCTCATTACCTAATTGCCCCACTGAAACCAAATTTTGTCTCAACATAGGCACATGTCTAACATCCTTAAGGATCAATGTGTTCCCATTATACATCTTAACTAGAACACAAACTTTCCATATTATCTCACATGGTTCATCATCATGAATATATACATTTCCTAGATTCTCTTGAACATAATCTGTAAAATAATGCCTATGTGGGGTGGCATGAAAAAAAGCCTTTAAATCTAATACCCAAGACTCAGAAAAACTATCCATAAAAAAAATTAAGGCATCTTGAAATGATTTAACTGATGTCACATTTTTAACTCATTTGTTTCCTCCTTGTTGACATTCTTATCCTAAAGTGAGCAACAATCCTTCTTTGAGTGTCTACTCTTCCCATAATGCCAGCATATCATCTTGGATCCAGAATTGGACTTAGCTCTACCTTTTGACTTTCCTAAATTACCTTTGCTCATGTCCTTTTTCCTCCCTCTAGTATCAATGGATAAATAATTACCTAAAAATTATTCACCAATGCTTTTCCTTTGCATCTCCTCACTAAGGATCACACCTACAACATCCTCAAAATTCAAGCTTCCCTTTATAGGGACTACATTACTTATAGCCATAACCAAAATATCCCAACTATTAGGGAAAGAACATAAGATTATTAAAGATCTTACTTCATCATCAAACTTAATTTCAATTGAGTTTAACATACTTACAACCATATTAAAATCATTAATATGATTATCAATTGAACCATTCTTAAACATTTTCATGTTAAACAATCTTTTCATATGAAAATTTTTATTAGAAGCTAAAGGTTTCTCATATAACTTCCCAGGTTTATCCATGAGATCCTTTGTAGTTATTTTATCTACAATGTTAAATTCAACAAAAGATGCAAGTCATAACCGTATGGTTCCTAATGACTTCCTATCAAGTAATGACCAATCTTCATCACTCATACTTACAAGTTTTCCTCCTTTCCCCTCCAAGGGGAGTTGAAGTTCCTTCTAATATAGGTAATCTTCAATCTACATTTTCCACAAATCAAAATGCTTAGCATCAAACTTCTTAACTTTAAATATGATCTCTTTTCCCATAGCTCCCACTCAAGCTAATAACCTTATTGTGACTTACCACTTTAGTAAAACACATAACTAATGGCTTCAATATCAGTTTTTAGGAATAAAACACTTGAATATATCTCTATTATTACCATAAACTAGATCTAAATCTATGTAATAAAATACATCACATAAACATTCATTAATTCACCATTAATATGAAAGAATAAATGAGAGCAAGATAATAATAACACAAATAACATAGATCTAGCTTGGTTTACCCAATGTGGGTTACATCCACCAATGAAAGTTTTCAAATAAATTAGTAATATAAAACAAGATTACAATGAACTCTCATAGATATAAAAAATATATCATGTAGAAAGTGTTGCACAAATAACTACACTTTCACCTGCACCTGCACAATGTTATATCTCACAAGTTGTTAAACCACACCTTGTAATGAACACTTGCACTTTTCAAAACACCTGCACTTTGACTTTGATCCTCAAATCCACACCTTACAAAAAAACCATCAACCTCTAAAGGACACACCACACCCTGTATATATAATAAAATGAAGAAAATCCACAAAAAGAGGAGAAAATGTGCAATGTTTATCCAAGATAAGCATTATCCAACATGTGACAGCCCTCCTCCACCTCACCAAGCTTATCTAAAATCTCTCCCAAGGAGGAAATCACCATTTCCATCTCTCTACATTCTAAGGGCACATTTTCCCAGAAACATGTGATCTCAACCAACTCCACTCAACAAGGAAGGAATTCCCTTTCCTAAAAAAACTCTAGCTTCCTCAAAACAAGGAAGTCAACATGGGAAAAGGCATTTAACAAATAACTACATGGAATATGTAATACAAGGAATATTCCACTCACATTGTGGAGAACATGTAAATTATACCTCCCACATCATTGGAGCTCTTTAGGCCACCAAAATTTACTCCTATGGTCATGTGATAGCCCCAAAGGGCTCCACACACAACACTTGAGATCCCCATGATAGGATAGTTATAGTCTCTATGTTTTGGTAAGGGCTAAGGACTTGACCTATATT